>VZRS01011867.1:226793-336933 GCA_013398055.1 Ifrita kowaldi
CCTTTCTTTTTTTTTTTTTTTTTTTTTTAAATGAGATGTGGGATGTAAGCTAATTCGTGGTGGTGAAGCTACTATGTCAGTATCTCTCCTGGACCGTTTTACACACACACAAGAATCAGGGATCTTAGTCCAGAATCTTTAGGAGATATTTAGACGCAGAAGGTTCTTGGCCTTTGCAAAGACTTGGAGATGATGTGCGTTGCTCTGTGATACTGCCTGACATAGAACCATATACAAGAAAATGAAGTTCAAAACAGCTAGCACTTCATCATCCAGGCTGAATCTCCAGTGCTACTTGCTTGTTCACAGGCAAACATATATATCTCATGATACCATTGCTCAGAGCTAAGCTATTCAAAAGCTGATGCTGTCTCTCTGAAATAGAGCTACAAGTATTTTGAAATACACCATAATTTCATAGGAAGAGGTCAAGAATATATGTTATAGGTATGACATGAGAATATCTAACGTTGTTCAAAAGTGTAAAGTATCCTTAAATGAGTCTAGAGAAGCAAAGTCAAGTTTCATAGAATCGTAAAATACACTGAATTGGAAGGGACCCACTATAATCATCAAAGTTCAGCTTCTGGCCCAGCATAGTCCAGCCCAGGAATTGCACCATGTGAGCATTGTCCAAACATTTCTTGAACTCTGGCTTGATGCTGTGACCAATTGTGGCCAAGTTTAGATTTATCTATTTTATCTTACCAGACAGAAATGTTATTTCAAGTGGCCCAGGTTTTGTTTTGGACAGAACTAGTTATTCATCAACGTTTTCATTTGAATGTGATGGGAATGACTTGATGTTGTAGGTACTTTTGAGCCAGTAACATTTAGGTTTAATGTTCTAAGGGATACAGTCTAGTGGATATAAGGCTGATATCACAGTTAAGTGGGACTGGGTTTAATTCAGTATAGATGCTAATAGACATGTTCATTCAAAAACCTAAAGAAAATATCATTTCTCATAGTACTCTAGTGCAATCACAGAGGAGAAAGAGACAGGAGGCAGTGGGGAAAAGAGGGCCTGAAGAATGAAGTGCACTTCTTGAGGGAGCACTTGAATGCCTCGATGATCCCCATCCATTCTCTGGAAGACGGGACACCAGCTTGTCAGCAGTAGTCAATTTATGAAGGTTGTGAGAGATTCCTCCCATAAAAAAAGTAATCTCTTTAAAAAAGTGCAGTTTCTACTTTTTTTTTTTTTTTAACATTAGCTTATACAATACTTTGTACAGAAAACTTTTTGCTTAAGGGTCCGAACAAATTTTAGGAAAGTGTCATTGTAATTTTGCAGGTGTTACCAAGTGACCTGTTAAAATAGTCATTGAGTAGATTGATAGTAACAAACATAATTAAGAATGATAAAACAAGTTGTGCAAAAAAAGCTTATTTCTAAATCCTGGATATTTTAATCCATACAATTTGAGCCTAAAATTAAATAAGATTAAAAAACTCCACAACAAACAAAACTCAAACACCAAACCCCACTTTTTTTTTCCTCGAGTGCATCTATCATCTTCATCTAATAGGGGCCTGAATCAAAACAGAAAGCAGTTTTTAATGTAAATGAAAAAAAAAACCCAACAAAACAAAAAACGTGAGACATGTAAACTTCTTAAACAACTTGATATGTAATTAAAACAGCAAGAACATTGTAACTGCTTTCAGGAGCATTTACAAAATACCCAGTGATCTAGGGATATACAAAAATAACAAAGAGCAAACAAGTGAACATAAGATTCCTACATTTCCTTGGGAACTAAAACACCCTCAGGGGTTTACAGAAACTTTTATAAGTTTAACTGGAGTTTCCTTCACTGCTGATACTTGTTTTCACCCTAATTTGTCTTTTTGCTGAACAAGATTTTGCCTTTCAGCTATAACTTATGGTTACGCTGTCTTTTGCTGGATAAATGGAATGAACAGTTTTTTGAATACTTTCCAGTCACTGCTTTTGGATCTTAAGGCCAAGAAGATAATGAGGAAAGACTGTCTCAAACAATTAAGTAGGCACAATGACATATTTGAGAACAACCTTGACTATTACTAGACTATAAACACTCAGAAGAAAATAGGACAGTTTAGAGCAGCCTTAATTAGATGCTTGCATATAAACTGCATGTAAAAAGAAGAGAGGAAAAAATGGGTCATCTAGAGGTCTGTTGTGCTAATGAGGAAAAAATATATGAAGAGAGCTATCTAACCTGTTAAATCCATAAACTGCATTCAAAAGAAAGTGTGTCAGAGCTGCACCAACCTTCATAATCAAATCAAGATTGTCTTAAGATTAGAGTTCTTAATGAAAAAAGTCTTATGGAACTTCTTTTAACATTCACCTTTTCATCTTTTACAGAAAAAGAAAGAAAAAAAAAAACAAACCAAACAAACCAAAACCAAAGAAGTGCAAAATACCCACATGCCCAAAACCCAAATGAACAACCCAGTTCACTCCATCTTTATTATGCTGAGTTTAAAAAAAGTGCTTAATATTCTATTGGGTGGCAGGTTTTATATTTCCTTGATTGGCCAGGTGAGTCTTTTCTTCTTCTCTGGTTTGAAGTTAACATCTTTTAACCCTGGGATAAAATATTCCAGATGGTCAGTATTTTATAGATGTGAGAGGGTATGTCTCTAAATCATTGTCTTCTAAATGTCATTTTTTATTTTCAGCTTTCTGTTTTGATAGTTTCTGTTCTTGTAGTGATAATTTAACATGTTTTTCTTTACAATTATTTATAGTTCAAGAATCCTTGATTTGGATTCTTTTCACTCATCTCTGCAAGTGCAAGGTTGTCCAAGACACATTAGGTTTCAAACATCTTTTTCTTGTTACTTTAGGTTATCCAATTCTTTGTGGATTTGATTATTTCTTCATGTCAAGATTGTGTGTTAACTCTCTAACTTATAAAATTGCCTTCATATCTTCCTACTTCCTATACTAAGATAACAAACCAGAATGTACATCAAGTCAGTCCCAACACACCACTCTGAAAACCTCCAGGCATCTGCCTCGTCTCTAACTGAAGAATTATTTTCTCCTTACATAGTGCTGTCTATACTTAACATTTCATATACTATCAGAACCTTTTCCAGTTTAAATGAACATCTCTTATTTGGCATTGTATTATAATCATTATTTAAATTCTGATAAATTAATTTATCACTTTTTCTTTTCTCATTCTATTTCCTTAGACACATTAAAGAATCAACAAAAGCTCCCATAAGACATCTTGTTTAATATTTGGACATATGTGTAGTGAAACTGAAAACGATAAATGCCTTAAAATCACTTAAATTTAATTTAAATGAATGGTGCAGCTGTGCTAACAAGGCAGTGGACCTAGCTTACAATGGAAAATTTTGCAAAAACATATTTGGAAAGCTTTGCATTTATTTCATAAGCTTTTATAAAGTCATGGCATTTGCAATTATGAAGAATTAACCTGAGCTCTGGGAGAGGAGTTCACTATGGCAGTATATAAATGCCTTTGCAACAGAAGACTTATGTTTATTAAACAGTGATTTATAAGAACCAACACAATAAATACTAACTTTGTTAGGGTTCTGAGACTAAAACATGACAAAAGAAATATCATGGAGAGAGACTTTTGAAACTCTGTTGTCTGAGTGAGTTTCATTTTTGCTTCAAAACTGCAGCAGCTCTGTAAAATTAGGATTCTGACCCTGAAAAACAATTTTCATATTAGATTCTTACACCAGTATTTTGTTTGTAAAAGTAGCACTTTTTCCAGCAAAACAGCCAATGAGGCATCCACTGAAATTGTCCAAGCGGCTTAATTGCTTTTTGCTGCTCTGTCTGTCCACAGTTTCAACAATGCTGGAAATAACAGAGCATTTATTTTTCTTTTCCATTTTTAATATGGAGAAAAATGTGTTTTAAATGCTCTAACATGAATGCATTCCCCTATATATGAGGATTTTTCTAAAACTGAAGCCAATATTCACAGATTCTACACTGTAATTTTCAAGATAACTTCAGAATTCAAGTGGATTTTTAACAGTTGAACAACCAAAATGAAAGTAATTCAAGATTTTATAGCACATAATATACCCAAACCACCTAACCCAAGAACTTTAGCTTGCTGCCAAGGAATCCAGTAAGTTGTAAAACTATAGATGATTTACCCATTCAAATGATTCAGTCTTACTATTTATAGCAAAGAAATGTAATGTGTAATTGCAACGTTTCTATCTCAGTCACTTTTCTTATTAGCTCTATGCATATACAAACAATTTATATATCTTACTTCCTAATTCTTATCTCTACCATCCAATGTTTTACATTGGTAACACTTTCTAGATGATTTCCCTCTGTCGAAGAATCCTGAGGTAAATCATGGAAACGGATTTTTTTTTCTTTTTCTTTTTGTTATATTTACAGAAATATTTGGCTTACACAGATCACATGCATTAGCTGTCAATCTAACCTGAAGCAAGGAAAGTAATTTTATAATAGCACCAGTTTCTCATGGATATTGAAGGGATAGTACTCCACAATCATTCAAATGTTCAGGAAGCCATTTTATCTACTTCTGCAGGAACCTAATCTGTCACACTTTCAGTAGCTCAATTATATAAGGCCTCTGGGAAAGACTGTAAGAAGATTAGGTTTGAAATATTATCATTTGTGTTGGGTTTATGTGGCCAGGTTTTGGTAGTGGAGGGGCCACAGGGGTGATGTCTGTAAGAAGGTGCCCGAAACTTCCTCCAACTCTGGAAGAGCCAATGCCAGATGGCTCCAGGATGGACCCACCGCTGGTCAAGGCTGGGTGAATCAGAAATGGTGGTAACTCCTCTGTGATAACATATTTAAGAACAAAAGAAACGTATCGTGCAGTTGTAATTGCCACCAGAGAAGAGTGGAGTGAGAATATGTGAGAGGAGCAGCCCTGCAGACACCAAGGTCAGTGCAGAAGGAGGGGCAGAAGGTGCTCCAGGCACCAGAGCTGAGATTCCCCTGCAGCCCCTGGTGCAGACCATGTTGAAGCTGCTGTGTCCCTGCAGCCCATGGAGGATGACAGGAATGCAGAGATCCACCTGCAGCCCATGGAGGAGACCCNAGCTCAATTATATAAGGCCTCTGGGAAAGACTGTAAGAAGATTAGGTTTGAAATATTATCATTTGTGTTGGGTTTATGTGGCCAGGTTTTGGTAGTGGAGGGGCCACAGGGGTGATGTCTGTAAGAAGGTGCCAGAAACTTCCTCCAACTCTGGAAGAGCCAATGCCAGATGGCTCCAGGATGGACCCACCGCTGGTCAAGGCTGGGTGAATCAGAAATGGTGGTAACTCCTCTGTGATAACATATTTAAGAACAAAAGAAACGTATCGTGCAGTTGTAATTGCCACCAGAGAAGAGTGGAGTGAGAATATGTGAGAGGAGCAGCCCTGCAGACACCAAGGTCAGTGCAGAAGGAGGGGCAGAAGGTGCTCCAGGCACCAGAGCTGAGATTCCCCTGCAGCCCCTGGTGCAGACCATGTTGAAGCTGCTGTGTCCCTGCAGCCCATGGAGGATGACAGGAATGCAGAGATCCACCTGCAGCCCATGGAGGAGACCCACACCAGAGCAGGTGGATGCCTGAGAGGAGGCTGTGACCATGTGGGCAGCCTGTGCTGGACCAGGGTCCTGGCAGGGGCCTGCAGACCCATGGAGAGAGGAGCCCCCACTGGAGCAGTTTCCCTGGTAGGACTTGTGAACACATGGGGGATCCACGCTTGGAGCAGGCTGTCCTTGAAGGAACAAGGACTTCCTTCACTGTGGAAGAGTGACCCACATTGGAGCAGTTCATGGAGAACTGTTGCCTGTGGGATGGACTCATGTTGGAGAAGTTTGTGAAGACTGTCTCCCATGGGAAGGACCCCACAGTGGAGCAGGGGAAGGATTCCTCTCCCTGAGTATTATTGCCGCCGTATATGCAAACAGGACGGGGAGCTAAGACAGACGCTCCGTGAGCTTCTTTATTATTTTATCAGTCTCATTTACAGAGTTGAGACATTAGAGATGATACAAGCTTGTGTTGTCGAAGGCATCCGAGGACTTTCTGGTTACAGAGCATTCTTAAAAGTTTTTCCACCAATAGCAGATATTCTAAGAGTTACAGACAGCTGTTTCGACCTATCTTCTATATTGCACGTACATCTGTTATACACAATACTTGCTTGTTTTATACATTATAACAATGCACAATATCCCATTATTAAGCTCAACTTTTTCTATCTTGCTAAGCATATTTTTTGCAACTCAAAGAGCTATCTCAGCTAGGCCTAGAAACTCTAACCATTGTTTTAATGTCCTTCCTCTGTTGTATAATTGTATCTTCTTTAATATTTTCTCAGCCAAAGCTTTTCCCTAAAATCTTCTGCTTTATTCTTAAAACTTGCTTTTATTTCTCACACTTTTAGAAGCCCTTCTACCCTTTTTAGTGTTTCCCACACCTGAGCAGCAGCAAGAACAATGCGTGATGAACAGACCATAACCCCCCTTCCCCATCTCCCTGAGCTGCTGCAGGGAAGACGACAGAGTCTAAGAAGGAGAGAGGGGTTGTGGTAAGGTGTTCTTAAGATTCATTTAATTTCTCATTATCCTACTCTGATTTTCTTAAGTAATAAATTCAATTAATATCCCCAAACAAAGTCTGTTGCCTGTGATGGTAATCAGTGAGTGATGACTCCCTGCTCTTATCTCAACTCATGAACCTTTCATTGTATTTTCTCTCCCCTGTCCACTTGTAGAGAAGAATGATAGAGCAGCTTTGGTGGATGCCTGGCATCCAGCAAGGACCAGCACATTACACCATCACAATCTATAACACTCACAGAGAGATAATAAGAAATGAAAATTTTATATAGAAATTGTTTGGAATCATGTAATGGAATATTTAAAAGTGCATGTATATTTTATTTCTTGGCCAAAATGTTGAATATAAATAGAACAATAAAAAATATTACATCGTGCTTTTGTGGTAAGGTTTTTGTAGTGGGCAGGGGCTTCAGAAGTGGCATCTGTGAGAAGACACCTGGAGCTGCCCCCATGTCTGACAGAACCAATTTAAGCAGGCTCCAAAATAAACCTGCTGCTGTCAAAAGCTGAGCCCATCAGCCATACTGATGGCGCTTTTGTGAGACCACATTTTAAAAAGGGTAAAATAAAATTCTGAGTAGTGCATGTGAGAGAGAGGACTAAGAAAGATTTGAGAGAGACTTCAAGGTGAGAGAAGAAGGAGGGAAAGCAGGCGTGCTCCAGGGATCAGGGCAGAGGTTCCCCTCCATCCCTTGGGAGAAGACCATGGTGAGCTCATAGACAGCCACGGGGGAGCAGATATCCACCCTACAACCCATGCTGGGGCAGGTGGGTCTGTCCTGAAGGAAACTGCAGCCCACAGAGAGACCACACTGATGAGGGTTCCCAGCAGGATAAAAAAGAAAAAAAGTTATTAAATTTTGTTCTCTATTATAACCACTACTGAATGATTAGGAGGGGGTGATTTTCTTCAGGTCTGGTATAATTTGAATATGCATGTATATTTTTTAGTTACTGAAAAAACAAGAATTCTGTTTTGTTATGTGGCATATTCAAAGTACTTGCCTTGAGCAATAAATTTTGATTGATGTGAGTTTTGGTCACCTGAGAGTATCTTACTTTCAATTCCTGCAGCAACAGGGGATGTGTTACAGCCAGGAGTTCCTCTGAATTTAAATATTCACGAGTGAGTTAGGGTGAGTTGAGTTCAGGGCCCTTCTCACTATGGTTTTACAGCCCAGATATACCCATTATTAGAAAAATAGTCGATGAGACTTATTTCCTCAGGTAGGTGGTGTGAGGAATGATTCTTAATGTTAAAATAACAGTTTACAATTTAATGTTGATATTAATAAATTTTTTTTTTTTAAATTCAAGAATTGTTAGCTAACTTAAATGCTGTTCAATACTCAAAGATAATATGATGGGTGCTCTTCACAGACACCTACAGAGACATCTGCGGTAGTCAAATATAACAGGTTTTTCAGTATGCAGCAGTGTGTTACAACGGCAAAGTTAATGAGATGTTTGATAGAAAATAAAGACAGGCCTGGTTTGAAAATCTGCATCTATTTGAGTCTCAGTTTCCTTTCAATTTCTTCAGTAAAAACAATGTGTAAGACTGCTCAGTTTTTTCTTTTGGATATTTTGTGTTGTTCTTTGAAGGCAAGCAAAATTTTTCTAATTAAAACACATAGAGAGCATTGCTGGTGTCAGTTGTGAAAATGTTTCTAAATTCTGATTAATGAACATGAAATATCTGTTTAGAATAAGATAGAATAGACCATTTCAGCAGAGAGGAATCTGCCATGATCATCCAACTGCCTGATAACCTCAGGGCTGACCAAAAGGCTAAAGCACGATTTTCATTGTCCAAATGCCTCTTAAACACTGACAGGCTTGGGGCATCAACCAGCTCTCTAGGAAGCCTTTTTCAGCATTTGGTTTAACTCTTTAGCCAAATTGCCTTTATATTTACCCTAAGAATACAAAGAAGCCTGAGCACGTACACCTTTAGTACATTGTAATGAATAACCCTGAGGACAAAAAATTTCTTGAGGGTAATTTCTTCATCTCAGTTATTTTAGATGGGTTTTTTTAGTTTAAATCATGTATTTTGTAAAAATGGTTTTGGTTTCTGCCAATGTTGTTTGGTTGTTTTTGGTTTTTTTTAACTCTGATTGTTTAAAGATATGATTTTATTATTATTATGAAGTCTGAAAACGATGTCATGCAACTAAATTCCATTTTATAGAAAAATATATATAAAATGCATTTGAGTAACTAAGTGAATATGAACACTGAAGCTAATTGAGCAGGTATGCTTACTTACTGAATTATAGTTTTCCGGAAGTAAATTCATATAATGTGGAAGAACAGTAAGTAATTTCAAACTGTAGAGATGAAAACATCTAGAAAATACAAAATACTTGGTTAGAACCATATGGGAGTCACTATATTTAAATAACAGAGAGCACATACGGGTTGCATTTTATGAGTGTGTGTGCACCTCTGTGCATGTGTGTATGCAGCTCCATTCATGAAAAGGTCAAAAGCAACTCAAAGAACTTATTAACAGAAGAAAATCTACATGGAAAAAGGGTCTTTATGTAGATACAGAAGAACCATCATTTACATCAAATGAAATAAGGAGATAAACTGGTGTTTTAGAAGAGAGGAAAAAAAGTTTCATATATATCCAATTTATGCAAGAATAATAATATTCTTAATATTTTTAAAAGACCTATCACCTCATTTTCACCTACAACCATTAAGCATCTCTGAATAATATGTCTCAGCAACCACATTATAGTCATGTGCAAATAATTTCATAAGGAGAATGGATCTTAAATCTTATCAGTATAGCATTGACCCTCTTCTTTGAGTTTACAACTTGACTCTATTCTTCTTCTTTAAATATCATTCCTTTTTTGAATCCAGGCTCTTTTCTCTTTCTTGTCCTGTGTTAAAGCCCTGGATGCAGACCTCTCTTGTGGAATGGAGTGCAACATATTCATTTGTAGCCATTCCCTGAGAGAAAACAAAAGGCTCTCTTTCCCCAGCATAGAAGAGCAGTATATCCCTACCTTACAGCAGTCCGGAGCCAAATTCTTCCTGATAAAGTAGTTCATTCTGTCTGATTTCAGAAGCCTAAAAAACAGATGTCACCACTTCAGTTCACTGTATGAACTCCCTATGTCGTTGAAGGGCAGAAATGGGAACTTCTAGAATGACTTTGATTTCATACTTGCATAAACAACTAAAATAAGTTTGGTGAATCACTCCTGACAAGAACCATTTTTTTGCCATTGACTGTTAAGTGCCATCTAAACTACAAGCCAAGATATAGATAGCTACACTGCAGTCTATAAAGGACAGATGAAGTTAAAAGCAGTCATTATGATCCTGATGCAAAAGATGTGTAGAGGAAAGAAATAAAGATAAGTAACTGTTGAATATATTTTCAAACTCCAGAGCAAAATTTATATTATTATTACCCTAATATTTGCTTCCTTTTTTTTCTTTTTTGCTCTTGTATGACAGGTTTTTCTCTTTAAATGATTGCTTTTATTCCTAGAATACTGGCTCATAAGCAGATCATGAAGTGCTGACCTCAGATGCAGTAGCATATAGCAGCTAGGAAGACAGTCAGAAAACACTACCAGTTAATATAATATTTGGTCGTCCATTTCAAATTTTGCACTTGAACGTATCAATTTATTTTAGACAAATTCTTGAGGGCAAAATTATTTTATTTAATTAAAATCGGCTCTACTTTTTCACCACTATCCATCTTTGCATATAACCAGATACTTTTAAAATAAAAACCAATAATAAAAAATAAATAAATTAAAATATTAATCTTTTAAAATAAAAAAAAATCTTTTCCAATATCCATTTTCTAAAATTTTTCTATCACATACACAAAAAATGTGGGTATATACACACAAAATGAGCACATTTGGGAAATATATGCCAATTTTCAATTGTTTATATCAATAGCTAATTTCACATTCCTCTTTTTTATTACTTGCTTATCTTTTAGATTGTATTAATTTAAAAAAATGCAATTGTTTCTGGGCTTCTTCCCCGGCCTGTATTTAAATAATTCATCCTGAATCTAAGCTATTATTTCTATGATGTCAGTGCTTTGGGCAACACAAATGAAACTCTAAATGGTATTATCTTGTACTTCATTCTTAATAAATGATGAGCAATAATGCCACACTACAGTATGTGATTCAGGCTGCTTAATTTAGTCCCTGAGAGAGTCAATGCAGTTGCTGGAGCTAGGCACCCAGTGGTCTCTGAACTGACACAGGATACCCAAACTTGCTGTACAGGGATACTTGACAAGCCTTAGGACATGGCAGAGATTTTTTCCTTTCTGTCTCCACACCTGGAAGCCAGGGGGGATGCCTTACAGGCTTCCCGAATGCCTCTATTTTGGCAAGTGAGGCTAATCCTGAGTGAACACAGCCAGTGGGGTCTAGAAGGCTTTTTATTGGACAAACTGCAGATGTCCAAGGGGATTTCAAGGACTCCACAGATTCCGTACACTGAATGGACAGAACATACTTAATTCTAATTATATTTGTAGATGTGCACCTTTAGATACCTAGATATAGGCACCTACATGTTCAAAGCGAATCTCACCCTTCAAGTTCTTTATAAAACAGTGATATTTAAGAAAAGCCTGACTATGTCCTCCAAAGTAGTAGCTCTGTGTTTTTGAAGTGCAACAGAGAAAACTACTTTCTGTTTATATTTGGTTATCACTGCGAGAATTCCTCTGTTTGAGTGAAATTCCAATAGATGTGAAGGAAAGGCTGACGTTGAAGGAAGGATTCCAATCTTCTAAAACAGCTTAAGAGGACAAGTTGTCTGGTAACCTGGAAAATCAATTCACCTGTATTCAGAAGTACGTAGGTAATGAATCAGCTGACTGAAGTTGTCAAATGAATTCCTAAAAAGTGAAACCCAGTGAGAATTTTTTTTAATATACATATATTTTCAAATATCAGAGCTCTCAGTTTACTGACTAAACTGCAATTGAGGCGACCTCTCAACAGTAGCCTTATAAATACTGCGCCTGAATTTTGTAGCTGCTAAGAAAGACAGGGTAAAAATTATCACGTTTCATAGGATTATTAAGGAAGTCTGTGAGTACGTGTGATTACATAAAATCCAATATAGTAAATCTACCTCCTGTTGCAAATGTACACAACATGGGTTGTTCAGATAAAATGTCAAAAGGAGGGATCAAGGTGGATGGGGGGAAATGAGTGTGTGAAAATGGAGAGAGAGGACAAAAGGAGCCATACATATGCAAATACGCTGCAGATGAATATACTTGTATAGCCAAGAACTGTTCCTGATCAATGTAGTCTGTCATGTTCAATTATTAACTTGTAATCCTACTTGGGATGTGATATTGCTCTCCATTCTGTGTGTTTGATTTGCTAGTTAACCTCAACCTACACCAGCTGGTGAAGTAGGAGGAAGACATAGTCTGGAAAGACTAGAGGTTGAATCTGAAGCCTGCATAAACAGGGTCTAGGCTTGGATTACTATGGTCTGGTACAAGATTTTGAGTGATCCAAAAATTTGGGAATGACTGCAAACCAAAGGAGAATATGTTTAAGTCCACTCGTGAGCTGGCACTCTGCTCAGCTGGAAGGAACGGACTGTAGGTGTTGTTCATACACAATCCACACAAGTGCTGTGTGTATATTTTGAGCGTGTGTAACTAGATCTCTGGCATGCGTGTTCTACTTTGATACTGCATGGACCTGCAAACACAAACAGCAGCAAGGAGGTTAAAGAACTCCCTTGAGCAATAAGCTTACAAAGTCAGCTTCCCTTAACAGTGACCACTCTTATGACTGTTTCATAATTTTACTAATATTGAGGGTACACCCCTCTGTACTCAGATACATTTTAAGCTGATATATTAGTATGGCTTCATCTCCCAATCATTATTCTGTCAATATTATATGAACCTTTCAACAAGCACCAGAGTAAGAATTACAGTTTCTTCACATAGTTTCCTTTATGTACTGACATTTTAAATAGATCTTGACCCAGGAAAGGGTATAACATTTCATCATTAAGGACATAACATTTCATCATTAAGGACACCAGGAACTTTGTCTAAAATAAGCATTGTATCAAGCAAGTAGAGAAAACAGCTTTAGTAAGATTATTTTGATTGATTAAAATTACTATGGTGACTAAGAGCTTGGATTTTTGTGCATTGTTTTTCTAACTCACATCAAGGAACACCTATTGAATTCTTGATAACAATCCAAAATTATTTCATTTACTTCACTTTATTATTTCAAGCTAGAGCATGTTATTTCTGAATTAAGTATCTCACTGAAATATCACACATTGTAGACAACAAAGAGAAAATCTAATAAAGGCAGGATCCCTTCGCAAAGGGATTCAAAGTTTAGAAATTTTTCATGCTATTATTATTAGTATGCAAAACGTACAGCAATATTTGATGTGTAAGAATGTACTTGCTGTGAAAGGGACACGGACTATAAAAAGCAGCTGTATGTCAGCTGTAACTGATCGTATGAGTACTGATAATGTGCTTCTGTGCAGTGGTAGATGAATTGGAACCTTCACTGGCATTGTTTAAAGTAACCTTACCTGACTGTTATGAATCAGACTAAGCAGGTTTAATTTCCTATTTCTCCACTGACATCTGACACCTACTTAAATGATGTTACAGCTGTAACTGAGAACTCTGGGAAAGGTGAAGCATTATAATTTAAACACCTTTCTGTAGTAATGCCAATATTTATTATTTTTACCGGTGAGATTTTCTACCCTGTTTTCCCATAATTTTATAGTTGAGCATTGGTTCAAACATCTAAATCTTTTAAAGAGTTTTCTAACTTGAAGCTACAGCTCTGGTTTCTTCCTTCCTAAACTTCAGTTTAGAGGTGATTGCAAGACATTTTAAAGGATATGGTAGTAGTTCAGATTTGTTCCACATTTTTATTTATAGTTCTTTTACAGACATTGTATAGATTGTCTTCATAGTATTGTCCCTAAAATAAAATGTTTGGCTCTAACCTCATCTTATTCATGTAGTCCAAATTTTCATACTCCAAAATCATTCCTGAAAAATGATTATTGAACATGTCATCTTTCATGTTAGGGTCTCTTCAAGTTCTTGAAATCATAGAGTCTTACTTTATTGAGATGCAAACAGCTGTATTTTTTCCACACGCTAATAAGTTGGAATATGACTTTCACTATTGGTATATAACTTTCAATTTTCAGATAATTGTCAGTAAATAGTTAAACAAATCTATGATTTGTGTTGCCATATTTAAATTTTATCTGCATAGAAGTAACAATCAGATAGATGAAAAACTATCATTTACTAGAGAACAAAAATACATGTCAAAATGCTGCTCCTGAGATTTTCATAACATTCTTTTCCCAGCATGAAGCTCTCTTAATATGGTTAAAGTTAGTGAGCCTAAGTCGTCAGGGTTTACTCATACACCACAGTACTTATGCAGGATATTTCAAACAGGTTTCAAGTAGCCCAAGGCTCCCACCATTACTGGTGTTAATTTACACTTTTGTTAATTCTCACAAGATATGCCAGGGTTTAAATACTCAGGGAACATGAACGACCTGATTTTACTTGAAGTCATTGTTGTGTCACATAGGCAGTGCAAAGGTTTTACACCACAACCTTCAATCCTTATTAGACCTTTCCTAGTGAAGGCAGACTTGTACCTCAATACCTAAAGCCTACAGTTCCTCACCTTTAGCAAGTAAAAATCTGTATGTTTTATGGAGCTAACAAACCAGTTTGCTGAAATAACATTTTTGGTATTTATAATAAAATAGTGATGTGAAGGATGATTTCTATGCATTGATTTGCATATAACTAACTCTGAAGATAAATATGATGCAGACAGCATCCTGAGAACCAGCCAGCCTATAATAACACAAATGTATTGAAAGAAAGAACAAATATTGGTAGGAAGATAAATGTTGAGATAGAAGGGATTAGCACTTGACAAGCAGAAGCAGCTCATACTGGATGTAGAAGAGTTCACTTACATAGCTATTATGTCTTACTGTTTTGACTTTTTTAAACTGAGATAATTTCTTTGATACCTCATCTCAAGACAACACAACGTCTTGAATAAAGACACAGCTAAAGACTTTCTTCTTTGACTATTATAGGGTTTCATGGCAGAACAGAGAAGATAGAAGTCTGTCAATATTCAAAAAGTAATTGGTTAAGACGTTTGGATGAAGAAACAGAAGAATATACAGAAGTGCAGAAATTGCGTTTTATTTTATACTTAATTCTTAAATTTAATTAAGTATCTTAAAACAATTGTGCCTTCTGGTTTAGATAAAACAACTTATAAAACTGTTTTATGTAGCAGAATATCAATGTCTTAGAACTCTTTTTAATAAGCCATTTCCATGTAAGAGAAAGCTGCTACTTCTTGTCACAACTTTGAAATATGAAGGTAGAGTGTCAAAAAAAACAGTTTAGCACTTTCTTTAATTGATTTACCTGTATGTCTTTCACAAAGTTCTTGGATTTTTTTGTAAGACTCCTCATATTTCATGCCATAAAATTAAAAAATAATTGAGAAATCTCTCAAGAAGTTCTTCTGTTTCCTTTTTTATTTTTCATTTTCCTCAAGCAATATTTTATTACTGCTACTGTTTTTTCCTTCCAGTGCAAACATTTAATCTTTAGAGGGATAAGTCTTATTTCCTACCTTTGCAAATATATTAGTAATTACAGACCTCAAAGTAATATTACTATATTGCTACCAAGCTCATATGACATCTGAGACTGGGAAACTTTATCCATTTTGTTGGTCAGATTATTCTCTCATGTCACAAATTAGTTTCAATAAAAAAAAAAATAGGCAAAATGTAAAAACCCCACAATTATAGCTGGAATCCCTCAAAATCAAAATTCAGCCATAAATTATATTGCCAGAGACAGTGATTCCTATTAAGGTACTGACTCCCATGTATTTATTTGTTAAGACCTCGTCTTTTGTGATAGCAGGTTTTTACTGGTTTTTCAATTCCTATAATAGGTAATTTATGCAATTCATTAGGCAAGGTTTTTATTCCTGGTCTATATGGCAAAAGAGGGAGGTGAAATGTAGAAATTTTCAGAATCAATAGGATTCAGACATACAGAACTATGTGACTAAAAAATCCTAAGTGTATAAACACACAATGCAAATCCTTTTAGCCACCCTTTATTCCTAAGTGTGCAGTCAGTTTTATGTGGCACTTTCCTGCTTATTCGCTGCACTGCCAGGAAGCAGTATATTTCAGGTATATCTCACAAGCCTTAGAACTGACTCTTTTCTCATCAGTAAGAGGATTTGACATGAATGAAGGAATTTCAATCTTTGATTTCTTTAATTTTCTCCAGAACTGCACCGATTTCTGAACATTTTACAAGGTGTCATTCATTAGCTATACCTTTCTTTAGAGTTCAAAACGTCTTTCTGTCAGTCAACCTCCTGTTCATATAGACTTTATTGGTTACCTACATGCTTCTTCCTTCCATGTGCGCTTATTTGCTTTTCCAGGTCAGAATACTCTAAAAAATAACATATGTTAGTTAGTGAATAATTTTATACATAACTTAGCACACAAATAGTTTTCCATGTACTTCACTCCAGAATCTTCCTGAGTAACTCCACAATGTTTGAGGAATTCTAATTATAGAATGTTTTGTCTTTCTCTTCATCCTGGTTGGATGGTCTATAACAGACCCCATCATGCTATCTGTGGAGATTAGGAAGCGGAAATTAGTTTGAGTAAACTGTAGAGGGATGAATAATCTTAAACACTATTCTCAGTACTACAGACTGAAATATATTCTTAAAGATACCTTTACACTTCAGACCTTTGGGTGGGATTCAGCTGCTGATGCAGATTCCTCAGTATGGGAGAATAGGAGCATGTAAACACTTTACACAGTGAGGAATTGTCATAGTCTAAGAAAATATAATCAATGTATTCAATGGAGTCTAGAGAATGTTTCATGCTGCCTCAATTTGAACAAGTCGTGTCTGTCAGCTGAAGAGGTCTCTAGACTCCTTTGACTGGCTGATTCTCCCAGGAATCTAGTTTCAAATTAATTGCTAAGCATCACACAGAGTCAGTAGTAATGCATGTATTGGAAATTGCATCATCTTGAATAAAACTATGATACAAATAAATCCCAGTCAGGTTCTTTTTCGGTCCCTAAAGACAGGAAGTAGGCCACAGTTCGCAGGTTTGTGATTTAACTTATTCCCTCAGGAGCAGAATGGCCCTATTTATGCTGTCTATTTGATAGAGTGAGTGTCGGTGCTACATCTTTAACTGTTCCCAAGCCCTGTCTAGAAAAGGGCTAGCTAGAGCCAAACACTATGGAAAAGTACCTTCCTGTGCCTGAATAGAGTCCTTGTTCAGTTTGCTAGTGTAGAGTCTTTTAGATTAGCATGCTAACAGCGGCTTTGAGTTCTTTGATGCAAATCATCTGAGCAGAGAATTTCCATTTATTCTTCTGAGGTTTCAGATGAAGCACTTCACATACTAGCATTTAATTCTTCAGACCATCAACAGAAGACAAGCAACAAAATATTTCTGAAGGCTCTGACTCCATTCTATTGTACAGGCATTAACTACATATGTCTTGTTGAACACTATGTCAATATAACTGAATTGTTACAAATATTTAGAATTAATGACCTTAATTAAAGTAATAAATATTAAACAAAAATACATTGATTAAAAGAAAAACTGATCTTTCCTCCAAAGCTCTGATAAGATGGCAGAATTATTTTATTTCCAAATGCAAATAAAATGTACATAGCCAGAGGGGGTATTAAATTTTTACTGTGGTATTAAATTTTTATTGTGGTAACAATAAAATAATTCTTGAGTAAAATCCCTTAAAACCTCCATGATTCAGTAGTAGCATATAACATTTCTCTTGAACACTGAAAGAATGTATTTGGAATTCGCTTACAATTATTTCCCATATAAAACACAGATTAAAGAAAGTAGCAGTACAAAAGGCTTCTCTATGGCATTAATGTATTTAATTTTTTAAATTAAATTTGATTTTTCCTTGAAAGCATGCACCTCCATATCCATTTTGTGCTACACAAGAGGGAAATACATAATGGTGGCTGACCTTGCCTGACTGTCAGGTGCCAAAGAAGCTGCTCTTTCACTCCCCTTCCTTAACTGGACAGGGAAGAGAAATTACAGTGAAAATTTCATGAGTCAGGGTAAGGACAGGGAGATCAACAGCCATCACAGACAAAACCAAACTCAGCTTGGGGAAATTAATTTAGTTTATTGCCAACCATATCGGAATAGAATAAAGAGAAATAAGAAGGAATCTTAAAACACCTTCCCCTGGCTCTTTCCTTATTCCTGGGCTCAACCTCACTACCAGTTTCTCTGCTCCCCTGTGGACCTCCAAGTCTGCAGGGGAACAACCTGCATAACCATGGTCTTCACCACGGGCTGCTGGGGAATCTCTGCTCTTGCACCTCCTCCCCTCCCTTCTTCAATGACCCTGGTATCTGCAGGGTTATTTCTCTCAAATATTCTCATTCCTCTCTCCCATCTGCTGTTTTATGGCAGTTTTTACCCTTTCTTAAATGTTATCATAGAGGTGCCACCAAAATAGCTGATTGTTTCAGTTTTGAGGGATCCGTCTTGGCACTGGCCGGAATTGGCTCTTTTGGACATGAGAACAGCTTCTGGCCTCTACTTACAGGTGCCATGCCTGTGGCCTGTAGTTCTCCTGCTACCAAAACCTTGCCATGTAAACCCACTAACACCTAGTGTTGACTGGTTTGAAGCACACCTGGGTTTGCAAAAAAAAAATCACCTCATCCTCTCTTTTTTTTTAATGAAAAATATGAAACAATCAAATACAATGCATTCTCAATTTACTCAAGCCACTTAGTGGCATTACAATTTGAAGAAGCAAGCTGGGGAAGAAGGAAGACAAGTGCAATGACATGGATTCCTGTCCCCCAGTTAGTAATTTATACGTTTATTTGTTATTTATCTGATCATTTGTCTCATCAGCAGATTTCAAAAGAGTTTACCGGACTGGCATATCAAGTTAATTTTTAAGGTCTGCGATGCTGATCTTGGTTTTATGCTTGGACTTCTCAATTGTAATTGCTATTCATAAAGAAAGAAAATAAAAAAGTACAGGCTACTGTATAGGCTGTACAGGCTTCTTTACTCTCATGTGAGTACATAAACTATATATATATGAGAGAGAGACTATATATAAACTATATATATGGTTTATGTAATAAACTGTATCTATGTCACCATATAGAATATCTGTATGGAAATAAGTTACGGAACACACAAGATCCAAATAATTTGTTTCTTTGTCAATGAAATGGCCACGACACAGCAATATATACAGCATGCATCTACCATGAAATATATGAGGAGCCTCACAGAACCTTAAATATATGCAATCTGTATAGATGTGTTGTATAGGAATAGGAATCTGTAGAATCTAATTGCAAAAAGTTGTGATTGGTGGTGACTGCTTCAGAAACAATTGAATTAGAGGACAAGCGAAGTATGAATCTGCTATTGTGCACATATTTTGGGATATCATATAGTCACCGTCTTGTCAGAATATGTGGTTATCACCACTGTCATACAATAAAACACTGCCGTAAAATAAAAATCTGAAGAAAAATCCTCAGTCCTTAAGAATCTGCTTTCTCACAGTATATTCATAAATATTAATGTCTTTATTGCTGATATTGAAAGACTTAGAAGTCTGAAAAATTATGCTAACTCTTGACCACACTTGTATTCTGCTATGCAGAGGTGTCCTAAAAAATCATGTTCAACTTTATCTTAATAAAAGTCTTTAAATTCTATTCAAGGTCACCCAGGGTGAGAATACAGTCTCCCTTTTCTCAAAGGTGACTGGTTTTCTTTTCTTCCATCATGGGAACTATTGTCAGCAACATGTCTGATTAATTTATAACATCATCCTATTAAATTTGCTTACCTCAAGTTTTCTCTCTCTTCAAATGCTATACCATTTCAAACTTTCCTAATAGTAATTCTGTGTGGTTTTTTTTCTTTTCTTACTTTTCAGTAATGTAATACATGTATTATTCCATATTTACATTTGTAAAATTTTCCTTTATTTTAAACATAACTGTGAACATGCTGTTTGATACGGACACTTCTACAGTATGGACCCTAAGAAACATACAAAAAAAATATTCCCTGTTTATTTAACTTGTCTGTTGTATTTGGGGGGTTTTAATTGATACAGAATGGTAGTAATTCTCAGCTAAAGTATATTCTGTAATGTAAGCAAATGAAAGGAGCATATAATAAACAAAAGACAATATTATATTAATAAAAAATACTTCTAAAGATACTATCATACTATAGATGTAAAAGAAAGACATTACAAATTTGCAATCTTCAGTCAAGCTTAACTCCCAAGTGCAGACATTTTTAGCTTGAATTAAAATATTCTGATTTATAATTCAATCTATTGAGCTGTTTGTTTGTTAGATCTCTCTGTTACAAACTACATTGATTTTCATCTGCACCCTTATATGCAAAACCAGAGACTATTACCGTTTCAGACAAATATAAAATGAAATAGCTGTATGTTGTTTAATATTCCTAGTTTGTGTGCTCTGTATCCTGCAGTTTCTTCCTCATTTTACTCCCATTTCAGCAAAACAGTATTGAATAAAAAAAATCCTCTGAAGCCATTTTGATGCCATAAATTAATCTTCTCCGCCATGGATAGACAGAATGAAACCATCACAATTGAACAGATATCTTCAAATAAATTGCTTAAGTTTCAGTCACTCTAATCAATTACAAGCCTTAGAGAAAGGCTTTCCTAATCTGGATGCTGTTACACAGGCACGGTGTTTACCAGAAAAAAAGTTTAGAATACAAGCATGAAAATTTTATCAAAATTGTTTGACAGCCAGGTCCAATGAGGAAATCATTCTCTGAGAGGGAAAAACAAACTAGCAGCAGCCTCTGGAGCTGTTGAGTAGAAATGTACAATATTTTTCAGTTATAGCTCCTATTCATTCAAATAATTAATACTAGGGGTTGTGATAAGATACAATCATGATTTGTGACTTTTCCTATGGGTGTGGATTTACGGTTGGTATTTGTTTCTCTGTCAGCATATCTAACACGTCCCGCTTAGGGCACTCTCTAGTACTGGCCTTCAAAAAGGATGTAAAAGCAACTCTGCAACTTACTGATTCATCAAAATTGTATTCTAAGCTTCACCAATTTTATCTCTGCTAGCAGGATATACCTAAAATATAAGATGTTTGTTTTAGTAGGAATCTTTAATGAGATAAGAACTGACACTTTCTTGTTATGTCTGAGTCTAATCTTGAACGTATATGATTACTCAACATATTTTTATTACAAGCTTTTAAAATCTTTGATCATTATTTTAATCATCAAGACATTTCCTATCTAATATTTACTTCTACATCTAGAGGAGCAAATATTTTCTGTGAATGCATTCAGTGGAGGTGATATAGAAGACACGAACTGACGGCGAGAAAAATACTGTCATTCTTTCTTTTTCAAACCACAACTGTTTCTGCTTTTTCTGCTTATCTTTAGAAGTTCACCTTCTGCTACAGTGCATAATGCATTATGCTTCTCCTCAGTAGTCCATCTTGAGTCTGACTTTGGTAAAGGTTTCTTGGTTCTCAAAAGCTGTAGTGTTAAATTTAAGTAGGCTGATACTGTGATTCAGGCCTTACTGAAAGCAATGATTTATTAATTAAAATTGAAACTTCTGTTGTAGGTATTTGGAATGGGAGGCAACGATGAAGGGTGGGAAGGGAAGAGTTTGCTAAATGGTTATTTTTCAGTGTATAGAATAACTGAATAGGCTAATTTTAAGCCTTTTTATTTCACTGAGCTTCAAGGACTCTTTTTCTGAATGAGAACATCTGTTCCAGCACCATTTATTCTAGCTCAAATAATTCCAAGACTATGGCTAATAGAAGTATTTGTCTCTACTGCTTCTCATCACACTTTTTAAAAATCATAACATTTGTATATTGATTCTCCCACCCCCAAAACAAGATCTAATTTTGTCTGAAGCTAAGTCATAGTAACAAATACACAAACACACATGCCCCCCCAACTATCTAAAGTGTGTGTGAGCGCGTGTGTGTGTTTTAATACTCAGTTAATTAGAAGATTTAATTTAATTATAGTTATCACTAATAGATGAAATCCAAAGTAGGGTTCTGCTAGCCATTCAGGATCCTAAATCCATTACTTACTACCTACAACTTTCATTTGCTTAACTGGCTAAAGAACTGTCCAAAGTTATGTTTTGCTTAAGGCTGTCTTTTTGTTTACTAAAGGCTCATCTTTATGTCATAAAGGTCATAAAAGTATATCGTAGAGGGACTGGTTACAAGACACTATTATTCGAGAATACTTTTCCCCTCACAAAATTTAACCCTAACAGGCCTTATACATTATGTTTATTCAAAACAAGCATTTCAACAAGTGTTGATTGCGACCATGTTAAAGATAGCGGGTTTTGTTTATTTACCTGTGTTCCCAAGGAAAACAAACTTTAATTATTAGTTCAATAATTATTTTATCTGTATTTGCACCTTCATCAGTAAACCCTTGCTCACTGCAGGCAGAACAAACAGTGAGTCAGGACTCTCTGAGAGGATGAGCTTTTCAGGAGTGATAGTCAGCAGCTCTTAGAGAAGGTACAAGTTACTGTGCACAAATAAAATTGTTGAATGCATTTTGATCCTGAAATCCAATCACTCCTGCTGAACACCACAGTGTACATGAATCTTCACTAAAGAAAATGTCAGTATATGTAAATATTACTAAAGTTCTTTTTAAAAGAAAAAGAAAAGAAAAAAAATCAAACAAACAACAACAAGAATGGCATTGGTTGGAAGGGACTTCAAAGACCATCTAGTTCCAACCACTCTGACATGGGCAGGATCACTTTCTGCTACAGCGGGTTTCTCAGAGTCCCATCCAACCCCGCCTTGAACACTTCTAGGGCTGGGGCATCCACAACTTCTCTGGGCAACCTGTTCCAGTGCCTAACCACCCTCTCAGTAAGGAACTTTTTCTAACATCTAACTTAAGTCTATCCTCCTGCAGTTTAAAACCATTACCCCTTGTCCAGTCACTACATGCACTCTCCATCTTTCCTGTAGGCTCCCGTCAAACTTCATCCGAACCAAACTTCATCTCTATACTCTTTCCACATTAGCTGTCCTTGTTTCCACTGCCTGTGCATCTACTTCTTTCCCTTTAATTTGACCAGCAGTTCACTGTCATAATATAAATGGGTATAACTAGTACGGAAACCCATCTATTTTCTTTACTGGTAAAACTATTGCAGTTTATTTATTACAGAATGGTAACATTTAGCTTGTTGTACAATGTTGAAATGGGAATATTTTCATTCTCTCAAGCTGCATACACATTGCATTTTCATCAACTCAGTAAGTTTGTAATACCATAGAGAATACAGGTAGGAAAAATTGGTAGATCCCAAAAATGTGGAATTTTCCATTAGCCTGTTTCATAAATACAGATACATTTTGAGTGTTAAGTTTCAAAAATCAGGTCCCAAAAATGATTTATACTGAATCAATATAAAGGCCAAACTGAAGTAAATATCTTCATTTTGTTGTTTATTTCCAGAAGTGTCTTGGTTTGGGGGTTTTGCGTGTGTGTTTATTTCATAGGAGAAAATAATGTAGACTATGTTTCTATCATGATGAAGTATTTTCAAATATTAAATAACTTACCACTTGAGTTTGAAATTATTACTATTAAGGTTTCAACCTGTTATATGCATATTCCGTGACTGATAATTTAATTTCTTTGTGAAATAAGTGTTTAAGTGAGTGTGTGTGAGTTTTTAAACTACTTCATTAAGGCTGTTTTTTTATCTCCAACAATCTTTAAAGGTCTACAAATACAGACTACAGTAAATACATTTCATACTCAGGGTCTGACTAGAACATACCGGAAAACCAAAAAATAACATAGGCAATCTGAAAAAAGAAAAACTAATTACAAATGCATGTTACATTTCTTTCACAGTGTGTTGTCCATGGATGAACCTAATGATAAAACACAGCCTCTGAGAAACAGATCGAACAAAATAGCAAAAAGTGTAAATAAGATATGGGTTATCATAAGTAGAAAATGCTTTAAGGTAGGTGTCAATACTACAGAAATTATGTAGAAGAGAGTATCACCACTTACTGGTTAACAAATAGAATTTTAAAGATAGCAAATTAATCGACTTCAATAGCAGAAAGTTTTGCCATTTGAAATTATTGAGTTGTCAAAGCAAGACAGTAGAGTGGACAAAACACTATCTGTGCCTTTGAAAATCTTGCCCAGGGATTTCACAAGTATTTAAGCCTTCAGACTATTTATATATATAATATTTATATATAAAAATATATGTAAGAAATATAATATTTAATGGAAGTAACGGGTGAATAATACACTATCAAATATTTAGGTTCATCAAGGAAGCAGGCATTTGAGAATTTAAGGGATACACAAACCAGCTATGGCATATATACTTTTGATGCAAGTCTGCAGGAATGTTTCAAGGAATATTCTCAAAGTTTTTACTATTCTTCATGACATTGCTATCATTCCTTATGTTGTTTACAGAAAAATATAAGCTAATAGGCTTCTGTTTCGAAATGAAACCACATGTTTATTGACTTATATATAGACTCCTAGATTTACAGTCATAAAAGGAAATAAATTAATTGGCATGGAGAAATTTTCTCAATGCTTGGAACACATGGAACTTTCTTTGATGTACAAGATTAAGACTTGTGAATTTGGTCTTTTTAGTTCTTGCTGTAATGGACATTTCCTAATTGATGTTGTGTCCCTGTAAGGCTGCACTACTTACACTCCAAGACGAGAGTAATAACATAATTTCATTAATTTTCATAGAGGTTTGGTATTTTTATCAAGTACATTTCATATATTTTTTATGTGAGCAGCCAGAGTGGTAATGAAAATCGGGAAGGAAAAAAAAATGTCTGCAGAAAAATAGTGATAGAGAAATTGCCTAGCAGACTTGTAGTTTTGAGGTTGGGAATTAGACCTTGGATCCAAAAGCATCCTTGAGAAGTGCAGCTGGCCTCTTTGATCTACAGCCTGGGTATCCAGAAACCAGCGACACAGAACCAGAATTATTGGGATTGGAAGGCGCCATCTAGTTCCATCCCTCTTGCCATGGAAAGGGACACCTTCCACTAGACCAGGTTGCCCAGAGCTCCATCCAGCCTGGCCTTAAACACTTCCAAGATGGGACATCCAATTTAATGCTATGACCTGACCCTGAGGTGTGGTAACTGAGGTTCTTGTTAACATAATATAATAATATATTAGAGTGAAATGACACTGAATGACCAGTGTATTTTATACATATGTATATTTTAGAACAATTTAGTCACAATGGAAAGGAGATCTGTACCCATTTTGGTTATTATCTATGGTAATATGAAAATATAAAAGTATGAAAATATCACTTAATAAAATATATAAAGTAAAGAAAGAAAGAGAAAGAAAATATAAGAGTAGATAGCAGAGAGGAAAGATATCACCACCTGTGGACCCAGTGACGAGACTTGATTGTTTCAATTCAGACGTCCATTGATTGAAATAATGGTCGCAATCTTGATCCGTAGTGGGTGGGGGGAACGTCCACTTTTGTCTTATGGATGAACAATTTTGTCTCAACTAATTCAGAATTAGGGAACTCAACCAAATTTATCCTGGGATTTGGTACAAGGATTTGTGCGTATTTGGAATCATACGAAACAAGGAATACATGTTACTGGAAGGCTTTTGATTTATGATTACTTTGTTTAATGTTTTAGAGACATTAACAAGTGAACTAAATAACTTTAACAAAGCAAAAGAAAATGTTATATGGGAAAGGGTTGAGTCTCTCTTCCTACACCAGAAGGAAGGACAGCCATGGACTGCAAACAGGACACAGGTAGAATACAAAGTAAGCCTTTTACCAGCTCTCATGCAAATCTATCTCTGAGCATTCCACATTACAAGAGGCTATGAATTAGTTCAAAATCAGGAAACTGGAACAGCAGGCTATGATCTAAAATGGTATATAACAGCCTGGAAAACTAAAATTGGACTGAAAGAACAGAAAGCATCATCATCTATTTTCTGTTAAAAAAAATTCTGTAGAAATTAATTAATTAATTAATTTCTGCAGAAGTTAATTTCTGTATAAAAATATAAATTAATACCTATTGGCTGCTCAAAGGGGTTATGTCCTATGCACTCTTATGTCTCTATTATATAAGAAGGACTTATTTTATGCAAAACTGACCATCTTTCTCTCCCAGAACTTCCCATGCTGCATGTACTTTTCTTTTCCTAAACAGGCTGGATTCTCCACACAAACAGATCTTGGACTCTCCTTGGGGACACTTGACTGACTCCATTCTCTAACAGATCATCTTTGGAGTGAGATTGTCTGTGATCTTAGTGTGCTTTAATTGAGCCCTCTTTTGGAGTCAGTTTTGTTTGCCTTCATATTTTTGAGGTGGTTGGGTCCCTTTCTTGGATTGGTTTGTCCTCCCCTTTAAGATGACTTGGCCACTTCTGAAATCTGTCTAATTTATTTGATACTGATATTATAAGGAACAAGATGGACATTCCATTCAAACTTTGGAAAAGAAATTCAATACTGCTTATAAATACTATAGCAATCAACCTTTAAGCCTTCACTGAAGTCACATATTCCACATTTCTAGGGAATGTTTAGCATTTTTACAGGATATGCCAGATTCAAAAAACCTCAAAAAGCTTCATACATAAACAAGCAATGGTCCCATTTCTCACCTTTATTTTTGGGGCTTTTTTTTCAAGTTGGAATTAAGCCTTAAAGGTTACTATATAAAAGAAAAAAAACCAGTACATTTTATAACAACAGCACTGGTAGGCTCACTGCTATATTCCTAAGAATTTTGTTGCGCGTGTATCTCGTTATCTCAAAGGCAGATTGAAATGAAGTGATATAGAGAGGAAAACAGCTGGGGAACTGGCATGGTTTTTTGTGTCTGTGTATAGATAAATAATGTACCCCTGATTTTGTGATATGTGCCTTTTGAGATAAACCTAATATTAATAAATTATCAGTCAACAATTCCCAACAGTGTGATTAGCAATTCAACACGCTATACTAGCACAGTAGCAATGGAAAGATTATATGCATTGAGCTAATGGATAAAATAGCAGAAAATGTTGATTCAGAGGTCCTAAAGGTATTCAGACTTTTATGTACAAGGCTTGCCACAGACTTCTGTAAAATTGTTATCATAAAACCATAAAACCCAGTAAAGGGAAAGGTTGAATAATGAGAAAGCAAAGGAGAAATCCATAAAAATAAGAGATAAATATATTTACCTAACTATACAGATGTTGGTTTCACTTACAGAAATTAAAGTAAGTCAGTTTCTTAATTTTTAAGAAAATTTTTTTTATTGGCAAGACAGAATTATTTTTAAAAAATAACAAATGTTTCTGTAGTTTTTAATAGGAGTACTGTGACCTTCTTGGCTAGATGACCTTATAGAAAATTTTCAAATTAATGTTTTAAGTTATAAATATTTAAAATAATTAATAATAAAAAAATACTGGTTTTTTTTCACTGAAATGACTATAGAGTGCCACTGCTTGCCATGAAACAGACGCTGCATTTTCCTTTCACTATTGCCTCTTTCCAATAAAGAAAAGGTTTTGGTTTTTTATTTAACCAACTGTGTGTGGAATTTTTATTAATGGCTAAAGAATGTTAAGGGAATCCAGTCAGATATCACTTGAATATGTGTTTGAATTCATTTCTGCTCAAGAAACAGTCTCACAGGGATGCATGTCCTACTCAGCATTATGGAATACAGCTACACCGAACAATGCTGCATTGTTGGCTCAGGGCTTCTTTGAATATATTGTGAGTTTGCCTATTCCAGATTCTGAAATACAGAGCAAGGACACACATTCACCCCTTGCTAATGGATATCAATACATGGGTGACAGGATTAACTGGAAAAGGTGGTGCATGCTTCCCATGATTCCATGAGCACTATTCAGCTGCTCTACACAACTCTCTCACTCTTATCCCTACCTAAGGAATATTCCCCACTTACTGGAACACTAGGTCCTTCGGCTGACATGCTAGCACATCTCAGCTCACTTTCATGAGGATCTCTATCCCATTTACAGATGTGATGCATATTCTGAGAGTGGTTACTTGATGGTTTCCAACCACTTCACTCTATTTTGTCAAACATTCTAATCATCTGGTGAAATGTTGTCCATTATGCTCGGGTAGTCAACGTTAGTAAAATAAGGGCTACCAGGCAGCAGTTTTTCTCACTCTAAATTAGACACAACTAATCATCAGGTGAACCATACCTTGAATACCTTTCTCTCCATTTTACTGCAAAGAGCTCATAGAGGAGCCCAAACTTTACTATATAATAAAAAAAAAGACGAAAAGGCAAAAAAAAAGATTGATTGGTTACTCTCTGGACTGTACCAAGCCCAGCTCTGATACTGTGCAGATACATTATGGGGACTTGGGCTGTTGAGCGAGTAGTGAGAAAGTCTTCTTCAAGATAAGAGAGTCACAGGTACAGCTGGTGGTGGGACTGGTGAGAGGGATCATTGGTACCTCAAGGATTCATGGAAGAAAATACCAGAAGGCAAGTTCTAGAACCCTAAAAGAACAAAGACAGGGAGACCCAGAAGGTGGCTTAGTCTTGTCCAGAACTGATTGGAGATTGCTGGTGTAAGGTCAAATCTGGCCATCAGCATCCATAGCAGTGCTGGGGCACACAAACAGGGTTTTCAAAGTACACTTTCATTTTTACTGGAGGTAAATTACTGATAGCAAGAATTAACTAAGAAGATTAATAAAGCAGTAAAAGTTAACCTTTAAAAGACTATTGAGACTGTTTTCTTTAGAGGAACTACTGAACTACTGCTTTAAGATTAAAGTAATTTTGTCATCTCACTATTAGAAAGCTCTGCATCAGAATGTCAGACTGTTCTCCTAGTTTTGCCTAAAGAAGAATTTAATTTAAACTAAATATATTCTCTTCCTTTGGCTATTTTCAACAATTCCACCTCATCTATAGAAATGTCTCAAAAACTACCCTGTATGTGCTACATTTTCTATAATTTTTTCATTAGTAAATTTAAATTTCATTTATTTATAACTCTGGTATTATTTCAGAAGGTTTCTTTTCTTTGAAATTTTATTTTTCTTGTGATAATGGCATAAATCACACTGGTAAATGTGCAAATTTTTCCAAATATCCATCTATATAGTTGGTCATATTGCTTTAAAGGACATTTATTAAAAATTAGACTATTTTTGAATGGGCAGCTACATTTCATTTCTAAAAAAGCGAATTATGTTAGGTTTTAATCTTTTCAGGGAGAACAGTTTAAAGAATGAAGACATATAAAACTGACCCCAAAACAATGGTATTAAACTTCATCCAGTTACTAATGCATTATAATGACTCCTTTCTCAGACACATTTTCTTAAATAAATCTTTATTTTATGTATCATATATGAGATTGGAAAAGCTACATAAAATTATTTTGTGATAGATACTACTCATGATTTTTTTTTTTTGCTGTTTATCACCTCATTTTTCAGAATATTGATTATCCTTTCTTCTGCATCAATATGCTTCTTTTCCATGCTCTTTTCTCAGTTGCTACCTCTACGAATCAAAAGCTACTGATTCACACTATTACTGTATCCATCTGTTCAAGCACTTCTACTGGAGGTTCAGACAGCAATTCCTTGGGGTTAAAAAGCCGTATAAAGACATAGATTATTCATTTTTTTCTTTAAGTAATAACTTCCTTTAAATTCAAATTTAAGCACCTTAATGCATACTAGATGGTGCTCAGAATGTTATTCTATTTATTTAACCAGTAGTAGACTATGTAAGTATTTAGTTCTATGAGAAGGCTTACATTTCACTTTTTTTTGTGGATATTCTTCTATTTTCTGTTATGGAAGTTTTAATATTTATTTTGTTCTTTTGCTAAAAATTATGGTATAAGTTGTTATTTCAAATAGTTTACACCAAATTTCACTGCACTCTGAATTCTTTAAGTGAAAACCTGTTATTACAGATTTTTTTTTTAAAAAACCAAGAAATTTAACTGGTTTGCCAGAGCAGAATGAAAGTTGTTTATAAAGTTGTAGTAGAGAAAGTATTTAATGAAATGCATTTTATTCAAGTGAAATTATTTTTAAGTTGATACCAATGTGTTATCTTAAATGCAGATCTTTAGGTTTTGTTGGGTTTAGTTAGTTGATTTTTGTTTGTTTTCTCTAGGGAAAAAAAATCTATAATCCATAAGTAAAAACCATTTACTCATACTATGTATGTTCCATGTTTTAGACTTGATAGCTTCTGAAAACATTTTCAAACTAACTTTAATTAACTAGTTTTACAATTGTTTTACAAGTTTTTGCCTAACCAACAGCTTAAATTTCACCTAGAATTTCTTCTAATAGTGTTATATTGCTGTCTGTCACAGATAGAACTAGGGGCAAAAATAGTCTCAAGAAGAGCAGCACACCATCTAGTGACATAAAATTTGCTATTTTTCTCTCAAAGCTGGATGGACACAGTGTCTGGATAGCAACTTCTATTCCTCAAAACCCACATACATGCATACACACACTGTCTGCACAGAACATGCCCACATCAGCCAAGGCCTCTGGTCCACTGGTACTGTGGTCTCCAGGGAACAGGATGCTGACTACAGCTGGTCAAAGCGTGGTCTGTTCTCTGGACTTTACACAGCTAAGTTCCTCCCTGGACTCAGCCTTCAGCATAGTGCTGGGCATTCATGGATGTGTCTCCCAACAAGACACTATTTATAAAATATAAGGGCCATGGGGGTAAAGGGCGGTTGGAGGTAGCTGCTGTGTACCCCAAATTGTCTCTTGAGAGGGACAATTCAGGTGCAGTCAGGCTGCGAGCATCTACTCCTCCTGCCCTGCCCTGCTGTTGGCGCTGGTGGAACGCACCCCCACACCCAAGCTGGATAGCTCAGTGTTACCAGAGACAAGGAGCCAAGGAGGGCACTCCGCTGCCAGTGTTCCACAGACAAGGTTTATTCACCCGCAGAGATGACCAGGCGAAGAGCGCACAACGTGCTCTGGGCTCCCTTTCCATAGTGTTCTATGGCCAGTACCCTGAGGGCACAGGGGCGGTACAGGGCGGGCCCAGGGCAGGGAGCCAATGGGCAGGGAAGGGGCGGAGTAGGGACCAGGTGAAGGAAGCAGCCACACAGGCTGCTGGGAGAGGGAGTTTCCCTTAAAGAGAGCCTGGGGGGGTAAGGTTACATTTCATCTGCAAGGAATTGTGAGAGAGGCTTTTCCTTTACACTGGTAAGAAGGTATTTTCAAATGCCTGACTTCTTCCACCAGCCGGCCTCAGTCATTTTAGAGCTCTCTGGCTCACCAGCTGGCTCAGTGACCCCAACAACTATTGTTTTTACTTTTTATCACTTTCTGACAGGTACAGTCTGATTTTTAAAATTACTGGAAATGCGTCTGTCAGTATTAAGGTGCAAAGGAGACCATATGCCAAAGTCAATAGTATGGATTTTATTTAATAGTAAATATGAGAGAGAGAGAGAGGGGAAGAGAAAGAAATAGAAAAGAGGTGGGAGTACAGAAAGAGAGTGAAGGGGACAGATTAAAGAAAATACCACTATTCCATGGATCCCACTGGCATCCCAATGATCCTCTCCAGCTGGTCTTCTTGGTGGTGAGGGTCCCCCAAGAAAACCTTGAAGTCAATTGATTAATATATGTTCAGGCCAGGTGGGAATGCCCAGGCACCTCCGCTGGGGCAGGGGGGGCAGTTTGACAGTCTCTTGCAGCAGACTCTGGATCAATTTCATCACTTTGCATCTTGTGCAGTCCCATGGTACAAGGCCTGAGGAATAAGTCTGGGGAGCACTTTGGGGGTCTTGGATGGATTATAACTTCCCCTCATATTCCTCTCACGTGAATGTCCCGTGGATATGGCCTTCCCGGGGTTGGGCATTCCATAGCTGGACTGGGTTGTGTAAGGGAGAATGGGTGTTAGGTGCCTCTGACCAGTCGTTACACCACACACCCAAAACCTCTTCCTTCCCCGCTCGGCTGGGGAGGGAATCTGTGTAAATGTTCCCTCAGCAAATCGGTCTGTGGGCTGTGGCCTGAACCCAGCCAAAGATGATTCTCAGCACGGCTGCTGGGTTTGCCTTCCTTGTGGATGCATTCTTCTCCCCCACTCTTGTTTGTCTCTTCTTAGACCTGCGATGATTGAGCAAGAGTGTCTTATCTTGAATTCTCTCAGGTGGCATAACTCACAGTCCAAAGTTCCCCTTAGGAGGCATCTTCAGGGTGGGCAGGGCTTCAGTGGCTGTAGCTTCTTCATAGAATTTTGCCATAATGGCCAAAACCTCTTCATAAAAATGTTTAAGCAATAAACCATGACATTTTAGTCTCTGACAAATATTCAGCATAAATGGACATTGGCCCAAGCAAATGTCTCTTACTTTCTTGATATCTAAAGCCGATTAGTAGTCAAAAGTCTAAAGTGCATTATCTTTTTACTTTCCTGCCCTCAGTGTGTTAGAAGGAAATACATTTAGAGCTGCTCTCTCTTTTTTTTTTGCTTCCCAGGCATACCTAAATCGTTAGAGTTCAGTAGATGAAGTCTGGAGCCTTTGGAAACCCTCCCCCCTAAATAAATTACCTGGTTTTGTTTGTTAGCAAATGTCAGAATCATTTAATGAGTTAGAGCTGGACAGATGGACTAAAGATCTCATTTGTTTGAGCATGCTTTTAGGTAAGCTCCACCATATGACAATTTTTAAATGTAATCAAACACTAAAAAATGTTGTCTAATATTTATGACCTATTTTTCATACATTTTTACACCAGCAGCTGTGTTCAATTTATTAACATTTACTGGTATAGATTAATGTAATTTTTGTAATTTTGCTAAGTAATAAATATCTTTTAGGGTGTAATTAGCATTTCACAAGGAATGAAATTCTCTTCACTGGATTAGATTATTACGTACATGACTTACTTGAGTTCCAGTAAGCTACCAGTGTACATTATCTTAGGCAGAATAAGCAAGCAGCAGGAATATTTATTTGTACCCAAAAGTAAAAACTACAATCCTCCTTTTTCATTTTTTATATAATTAGGTAGCACTGTTTTCCATTTGATCTTCAAAGCAGCCTCATAAATGAGGTCATGTTTTGTTCTTTATTTCAAAACACCATTCTTTAAAAAAAAAAAAAAAAGGCAACTGTGTTTAAACATTTCTTTGCAGGTTCCAAGCTTTGCGTCACTTATTGTTGTTCCCAATGTTCCCACATAAATTTATTTTCATCAGATTCTGCCTCACTTGGCTTTTTTGTTTTTTTTTCTTTCCCACATCTTTACTAGTGTTGGAAATAAATCAAAAGAAAAATCCACTCACAAAACACAGCAAGACACAATGGACCTCTGGTCCATGTTTACAAAGTAATGTCCTAATATTCACACTGTGTAAATGTCTTCTCATTCTTCTACCTGTTAATTTTAGGAATATTCACAAAAGATTTTGACACAGGAGAAAGTAATGAATATTGAGATTTGTGTTAGTTAATATATGCTAATATTGCAGAGGGCATTTATTTTTATATTTTATAAAATGGAAGGCATCTGTTGTTTCAGATTGTTATTTATTTGAAGTTTTAATATAACTTTCATATAGAATGACTGTTACTCATTTATCTTGCGCAATTTTATACTTCATCTTCCTCAAATGACTGTGGTAATTTGTCTTCAAGGTAATTTCTGTTACAATCCCATGTTCCTTCTTCTTGTTTTTCCCTTCTCTTTTGCTTTTGTCTTTTTCCTGATTGGTATGCTTCATAATTCTTCCAGTTAATACGAACCTTCTATTTTGGATTGGAATGTCAAAACTTGAAAGAACTCTATTCTATATAGAAGCTACAGCAGATGCTCATGTAGTACAGATGCCCCTGAAGTTCCAGTTAAAAAAATCTATGAACAAATCTACTTCTTAACTATGTTTTCTATTCTGTTGAACTGAAGAATAGCTAGTACAGTAAAACAATAATCCTGGAAGCCTAAATTTTGTAATTTCTAGGAATTAATACACATTTTCTATTAGCTAGACAAATTCTTTAAAGCTGAACTGTTTTGAGTCTGTTTCCGTTACTTAGCTGAAAGGGTATATTTAATTTTAACAGCAGAAAACTCTCCAGACATAAATAGAAAGTAATCCTAAAATTTAATACAGCTTTTACTGGTAAAACCCACCTTAAAATTATTCTTTTTCATTATGATGCATTGTTATTGCTATCACTTATAGCCTTCTTCTTCCCATTCTTCCTGATATTCTTATCCTTTCTTGAAAAAAAGATAGTCGCTCAATTTGGGGCCAACCTCTGCTATTCAAAAATTCACCTTCTTGTTTTCTTCCAGATAAGAATTAAGTGCTTTGGGACATATTTAATAAAGGGCAAAACCAAAAAGAGATAGTGCTGACTCTGTGCCAGTTCAGCATATTCCTCAGTCATTATAGCACTCTTAAATCTTACTTAAATACTTTGACAAACTGAACAAATTTTATGACATATTCCCTGCCTTCTGCTGTGAGTCACAGAGTCTTCCCTCTTAATGCTGTTCCATTTGATATTTGGTGACCTGAATGGAGAACAGTATTACACCATAGAGATGAGTCATTAAGACAGTAACTTATTTTGATTCCTCTTCATACTTGATTCAGAACAGAAACCTAAATTGTGTTCCTGTAATTTTTTAAGAGAAAACTGACAGCACGTAATGACTTAATTTCATACTCTGTGTGTAACCAACAAAATTCAAATTGAGAAAGGTTAATTCATGAGGAATAGAGTGTGGATAGAACATATATGGAGGAATCCACCATTGTTTACTGTAGTAAGGCTTATCCTTAGTGAAGTGTTTGACACTGTTCCTATGACATCTTCACAGGTAATCTGGAAAAACACAGGTTAGATAAATGCATGGTGGGGTGGATTGAAAAATTAGTCAGTGACCTTGGTCCAGAGGGTTGTGATCAGTGGTAGAGTCCAGCTGGAGGCAAGTCACCAATTCTGTACTCTGTGGTCAGTGCTAGGACCAATGCTGTTTCACATCTCATTTATGGCCTGTATGCTGAGACAGTGTGCATGCCGAGAAAGTTTTTACGATATGAAACTAGGAGTAGGAGCTGATGCACTAGAGAGTTGTGCCGTCATCAGAGGGACCACAACAGTCTGCAGAGTTAAACTGAGGAGAATGTCCTGAGGTTCAGCTAAAAGAAAGGCAAAAATCTGCACCTTGAGAGAAATGGCTCCAGCCACTTGTACATACTCGGGACTGACGGGGGGTGAATGGCTGGAAAGCAGCTCTGCTGAGGAAGATCTTGGAGTCCTGTTCAACAGCAACCTGACAATGGGCCAATAATTCTCCCTTGTGTCAAAAAAGGCCAATAGAATCCTCAGCTATATTAGGCAGAGCATTTTCAGTGAGTCAAGGGAAGTGATCCTTCCCCTCTGCTCAGCACGGGCGAGGTCACCGCTAGAGTGCTGTGTCCAGTTAAGGGTGCTCCAGCACAAGAAAGATACGGATATAATGGAAAAATCCAGAAGTAGTCCGTAAAGATGGTTAAGAGATTGGAACATCATGGATAACCTCACCCAGCCTGGACACAGACAGGGTTGGCAGATAGAGAGCTCTTTCTCAGTTCTGTGGGTGGTGGAGCAGTTTGTCTGGTTAATTCCGGCCATAATAAACAGCACATATTCTATCTAGTTATGGAAACCCCACCAGAGGTCAACATAAAACTTCTTCAAGGGACAAGTGGAATTCAGCAACGTGAGATAGAGTAACGATAGGTCTGTGATGTCCTTTGCTGTGAGATTAACCAGTCACTGAAACAGCTTGCCCACAAAGACTGTGGAACCCTATCCTTGGCGAAATTCAAGAAGGCAGGGTTGGACCAAATGGCCTTTCAACCTTAACTATTCTGCAAACTTTCATATGAGGAAAGGCTGAGGTAGTTGAGATGCAACAGTAGCTTTGTAAAGAATTTCTCTCTTTGTTATTAACTAATCATTGAACAAGTCTTCATATTCAAGATTTGCATATTCAAAATTCAAAAATGTTAATATTGAAAATATTTGTTGTGTTTTATTTTGTTTTAAATTCCAAAGATGAGCATTCGGTTACAAAAAGTTAAAACAAAAGAAAACCCCAAACAAACAAGTTTGCAAATATCTGGTTTCTTCCATTTCTGAGACATAAACCATCCTTTCAGTGTCCTAAGAGGTATTCATTACCCTCCCCTTAAAACAGCAGAAATAGATATTTGAAGTAAAACTCAAAACTTCCTATTCTTAGAAGGTTTTCTAGCTATGTAATTCCCGGCTTCTAGATAACTACATTATTCTGATCTTATCCTTTCCTGCAAAAAAAAGAAATAATTTCAGTCTGAAGAAAAGTGTTCAAACTTTCTTTATACATCTCTTAGACAACATTTTCAATCATTTCCTATATCTTGCCACTTCTAAATTTGGTAAAAATACATTTGTCTACAATCATACTTTCTAGAACTCAAAAACTAAAACTAACATTTCAGCAGAAAGTTTAACATCCTTCTGTTTTACATATGATAGTCTTTAAGATATACATAATAATGCAATTTGACTTTTGTGCAATAGGATCACACTTGGCTTGGTTCAGTTTATCACTCATTATATTTTTGAGCACTTTCTCCAGTCAGTTATTTCCCATTTCCCAGTTGTGATTTTGATATTTCTTGATTGAACACAGAGCGTTGCCCATGTCTTTACTGGATTAAATTGATTGATTAGCGATTATTGATCAATAATAATTATTGGTAATTATAGGTTTTAAATCATTCCTCCAATTTAACCAATACAATTTAAATTCTAGTTTTGTCCTCAGAAATTGCAACCATTTCCAAATCTGAGAGCAAGTAGATTTTCTATGTACTCTTTTTATTGCATCATCCCAATAATTCAAACAATTATTTAATTGAAGCTGCTAGATGTACTGTACTTCACATGGAATGTTCTGCTAGTTTTCCTCTGAGACACTGTTAACTGCTCTTCAAAGTACATGCTTTAAGTGAGCTGTACTGCCATCTTAGTGCTGTACCACCTTATTTTCTAAGTCTAATTATGAAGACGCCATGAAAAACAAAATGTCAACCAAACCAAGTAAGTTACATTTTTCTTTTTCCTCCTAACAAATAAACCAGAAATTTTGTTGAAGCAAGACTTAAAATTGTTTGGCTTGATTTGTTCTTGACAAATATATCAACATAAGTATTACTGTAACACTAAACCAGCCCAGTCTAGTCTCAGGATCTTACAGTGAAAATGGCCCTGTACGCAGGAAACAGATGCATGATCTCTTCTTTATGACATTTATGAGTTAAAAATAGTACAGAAGATAACAGATGCACTCAGACAGACCTGAGAATACTCAGAAATAATACGACAATATTGGTCAGTGAGAGAAGGAATAATCTGTGTGCAATAGCAGTCTAAACATATTTTTTTTTTCTGGTTATGGATATATATTCATTTTTATAAAACATGTTCTTGCTTTTATTCCAAAATATCTGCATATATTTTTTAGTCTTTTTTTTTTTTAACTTAATCATACTCCCAGATCTTTGCAGCCCAAAAATCTGCTGCCAAAATTATTTATCTTCTCTGTCATTCTGCCCACCTCCCTCCCCATACCGTTTGAAACATGTCAGTAATTTCCCATTATGCTCCAAGTCAAATTCATATCAGTTACATGGTTAGCTTACTCCACATTTCTTAACACCTTGTCTTTACTTCCCACAATGCTACTCGAAGGATGGCAGCCTTTTTTGCATCTCTAAGTTTCTATAACAAATGTTACTTGACAGGATCTAGATTTCTAAATATATGTGGAAAAAAAGCATCAAAAAGTTAAGTACTTGTCTTCAGAAGAATGATCCAAACTGCCTAATTTTTTTATGTATTTAGTGGAAAAGGGCTGCAGCTCCTTTGTGCCTCCAAACGATATTATTTAGACTTCTGGTTTTCTTGTATTTTTCTGAAATCCTACTCACCAATATGAGGTGAATTTTGAATGACTGAAATTATTTTCTAGTGATCCAATATAAATAGTTTTTGTAGTTTAACCCTAAGAGAAAGCTAAGCACCACAGAGCACCTTGTTCATTCCCCCCAATGGGATGAAGGAGAGAATCAGAAGAGTAAAGCAGAGGCTGAAGATAAAGACAGTTCAATAGGTAATGTGAAATCTGTACACATGAGCAAAGCAAAGCAAGGAATTAATTCATCACTTCCCAGGCAGGCAAGCAGGTGTTCAGCCATCCCCAGGAAACCTTATTGCTCCAAACAGTCCCTTCTTCCTCCTTTCAGCAGCTTTTATTGCTGAGCATGATGTCATATGGTATGGAATATCCCTTTGGTCAGGTGGGGTCATCTGTCCCATCTGTGTCCTCTCCCAGCTTCTTCTGTACTGCCAGACTCCTTGATGGTGGGGTGTTGTGAGAAGCAGAAAAGGCCTTGAAACTGAGCACTGCTTAGCAATAAATAAAGTATGAGTGTGTTATCAACACTCTTTTGGTCACCAATCCAAAGCACAGCGAACACTCAGGCTTCTATGAAGGAAATTAACTCTATCCCAGGCAAAACCAGTAGACTGCTAGCTCATCTGTTAACCTTCAAACTGTGTGCAGAAGTTAAAGTCAAATTATTTCCTATCTCTTCCTTCTCCGTTTTTCATATAATTCTTCCTAAAGGATAAATTGCACTTTAAAACCTTATGGATTATATATTCTTTCCTATATGAAAGCTTCTAAGCCTTGTCTCCAGAATCCTAAGCAAGGCATCTAGTCTCTTGGCTCCTATAAGACCAGAATCCACTTTCATATGGATTTGAATGCACACATAGTCCAGATTGTTCCTATTATTCAGATTCTTTATGGACTTCTTATTCTCTTTCGTAATTAAGATCATTGAATAATGTGTATACTCAGTACTAGAAGCACTTTACATGTGGATTTGGAGACTGTTTTTTCTTTCTGCTCATCAGACAATTATGAAGAAGCCAAGGAAGGAAAGCACATGAAGCAGTAATGATGGCAAATGGAAATTATTTTACCCTGCTAAAGCAAAGTAGAACTGGGAAAGACTTCTGGAATTTTACCATTTTTACTCTCATGTCTTGCTTTAGACCAGAGATTTCTATGTCAATTCCGTATTAATTGGACTGTGTCCAGAGAAGGGCCAAGAAGATGATCAGAGGACTGGAGCACCTCTCCTATACAGACAGGCCAAGAGAGTTGGCAATGTTCACTCTGGAGAAGCAAAGGCTTAGAGGGGACCCCCTAGTGAATTCCCAGTATTTAAAAGGAGCTACAAGAAAGATGGAGATATATTTTTACAAGGCCTTGAAGTGATAGGACAAGGGGTAATGGTTTTAAACTTGAATAAGGTAGACTTAAATCAGATGTTTGCTAGAAGGTTTTTACTGTGAGAGCAGTGAGGCACTGGAACATGTTGCCCAGAGAAGTTGTGGATGCCCCATCTCTGTTAGCACCCAAGGCCAGGTTGGATGGGACTCTGAGCAACCTGGTCTAGGGGAAAGCGTCTCTCTTTAAGGCTAGTAGGTACCTGCCTTAATTACAATTATTATTTGCTCAGATTGACCCTTAAGAACGGTTCCATGAGGAAGACCATTTTCTATATGTTGCAGTGATGATGTCAGACTTTCCTAAAACAAACGGAACCAAAGAAAAATGTATGAATTATAATGAATTATGAAATGCTAAAATATTTTGCTAAGCTATGTCTAAAATATCAAATAAAAGATGGTCTATCAACAAAACTCTGACCCTGGGTCTAAATGGCTCTGTCTGGCTTGCATCCATTCCATGAAGAAGCACCTCTAAAGCAGATTCGTTCTGGAGAGTTAGTTGGAGATTTCCTGAAGCCAGGCAAGGATTGAGATAATTGTGGATAAGAAGATGTCTGAGTTCCTGAACTCACCCCTTGAACCTCTACTTATGAGCAGAACAGAGGCATCATTTTATGCGGTAAATGAATAGTAAAAGTATTAACCTGGAAAAAGTTCTGCTAATGCAGTGAACTTGTCTTTTTTTTTTTTTCCCATAGAAGGATTTTATGTTTAAGAAAACTGAAAAAAAAAAAAATCTTTTCCATGAAAGCTTGAGATTTTTCCTTTATTTTTTGAAGAAAGCATCTCTGAAGAGCATTTTTGTTACTTTTTCTAGAACACTCTTAACTGCTTTGTCTAGTGCCCTTGGTATCCCTTCCAGCAAAGACACCATGAGGAACTATTTCAGGATGGGGGCTATAGGTAGGACACTTCTTTGTGTAGTTATCTCCATTTATAGTGTTAAACGTCAGAGACAGATGGTATTTCACAACACTGTAAGTTAGGAGTATGTGGAAAGGTTACACCTTTTCATTTTGTTTCAAATAGAGGGATCCTTGGCTTCTGCATTTCCTTTCCATATTTCAGGTTTAAGTACACCAAAGTCCAATTTCCTGCTCAAAGCAGTTCAGGACTTTATTCAGTTGGACCTTTAAAATGTCCAAGATTTATTTATACTTTTTAGGCAAGTGGGTAATTTATGGGCAATTTTTGGAGATTCTTGTCGTGTACTGATGTGCAATGATTGCTGTGACTATGTTTCATTTTCTACCTGTTTATATGATTCTGGCTTCCTTTTCAGGAGGATGTTTTCACTAGGTTATAAGCACTTGGAGGAAATTGAATTGGTATTTATAACAATATGGAGACAAAATTCCTAAATCACATTAAAATCTATCCAAAAAGTACAGGAAATACCATCTCTCCTCTGGATTTCAAAGCCTATCAAATTGACCTCTATGTATTTTTAATCCTAGAGTATGATAAATGCCATTGAACCTGTGGCTGCATTGTGGCTGTGGGGAATCTCATAAAATAACTGTTGTGGTGGCCTGACACAGCCAGAATGTATCCATTTTACCCAGGTAAGAGGTACCAGAAACATTTAATATTCATTTAAATGTTTTGGAATCTACAGTAGTAAAGAAAGTAGGGTGATTTTTTTTTTTCCCCATTTAGCTTGACTGAGTTTAAATGGATATGCTACGCTGTAGTGTCATCTAGATTCCTAAACATGATTATTCTCATTTTTAAGTATGAAAATATTTAAATATCTTTGTTAGGAACTTTTGTGGTTGCTCAGGTTGCAGTATCTGAAAATGTCCCCCTCTAAAGCAGACTGGTCTTTCCTTTAAAATGTTTCATATGAAAAAATTATTTTCTGCCTAGTCTGCTCCAGGCCAGTTCATGTCCTTAAGCTGTGCAAGGGATCATTAAAATAGTGTGATTAAGACTTTGTTCACCCTGGAAAGTAGTGCAATGTGATAGACATATATAGTCCCTGTTGGAGGAAGGAAATGAGTTGCCTTAAGGGTCTCACTCCTTCAACAAAGATGCGGCTAGTAAAATGCATCATTAGACCATTAGATGAACCCACCCAGAATCCAGTCTTCTTCTTAGTTTAGATGTTGTGGTGATGGTGTTAAGAGTTCATCCTTTCAGTAAATTTTCAACAGAATCATTCAGATGCATAGTAATTATTTCTTTTCCAACTAGGAAGTGGGAGTTTCAAATGCATAGTGGTTTTCTGCTTAGAACCTGTTTCATGAAAGTACCTTCTCTCTAGTTTCACTCTTCATTCACATTTAAATTTTAATACTGTCTGTGTAAGACTGTATGTTTCATAGGAGCTGGAGAAGAGCAATGGAAATTGTAACGATAACCTAAATGTTGTGCTTATGTAGGAAAAGAGCCTGAGGTTTGATCCATGCTTAATTTTATTTAAGAGTTGTAGATCCTGCTTAGCACTGGTAGCTAAATTTGCTGAAGCCTTAGATGGTGAACTTTCACCTAGAGATGTTATGATTTACTTAGTTGAGTAAAAGAAGGCCGCAGAGCTGGTTCAAGTCAGAAATTAAGGAAGCTACAATCATCAGCAGAAGGTACAATTTTTAAAACAGAAGAAAAGAAACACCCCACCTAAAAATGATGAAAGGACCCAACGAAGAGAGGGAGGACTTCTGACTCCAATATTACTATTGGTCTGTATTCTTGTGTGAGGGGTGGGGAACTTCGATTTAAGGGTATTATTGCTGATGTATTTCTTTGTTCAAGGTTCCTCTGGAGGCACACAGCTCAAGCGGTAATGCCATTAATAAATTTTTTAAAAGTATTTTTATAGAAGAATCTATCTTTCAGCTTATTGATTCAGTGGAAACCTAGAATAGTTTAGAGATTCGTGCCAGCTGTGGTGGCTGTCATGCATAACTTCCATAGTATAATGTTGGTCTAATGTAAGACAAAAATAATTCAGTCCCAGAACTGGAGCATCTCACCCTTTGCTTTCTTCTTCTTCCCTATTTCAGCTGAGGTTTATATTCTTCTAATTTCTTTCTTCCTTTTTTTCTTTCTCTCTTACCCCCCCCCCGCCCCCCCCACTTTTTTTCTCTAGCTGCACACATGCACTCCTCAAAACTGGGCAAGAAGCAAATGCACGTTATTCTGAAATTCTGGGTTTCTGACCATGTGTGTGCAACTAAAACCTAACCATGTGAAAAGACAGGTAAATCTTGAAAGTATTTTGTAAGACTAAGTCATATTCTTTGGAGATTCTGGCCTGCAGTGAGTTTTGTAGAAGAGTATGTGTAAAAAAAATGTCTTAACACAGCCCAGTCTAAATAGATGTATTTTTCTAAAAGTAAATATGAGAATTTAAATTTAAAAAATCAAAAATATGACCATCTTAGTTAGTTCAGGATGTCTCAGGACTTGCAACACTATCAAATAAAGGTATTCTACATTTCTGAATGCATTCCGTACTTAATTCTGTATACTGAGACACTGAAAAATCAATGATACTGAATATTTCATGCAAAAAATTTACATTCTTATCAGTAATGACCACAGGAATAAATTTCAAAAAAAGAAGAACCCTACTAACATAAAAGAATAATTTTCTAGTAATGAACATATGAATGTTATACCATGTTGCAAAGTTTGTGCAAGTGTTTTTCAAACATTTACATAGTCCATTTGTTATGAGACTGCTGATTTGAATTAAAGTGAATGTAGTTGCAATGTATAATTTACAGACTTCAGAGATTCCTAGAGTTTAATGGGAAAAGGACAATCAGAACATATACCTGAGCCTTCTCTACAGCACTGAGTTTCAGTGACTTAAGTTATGAAAGTGACTATGCGCAAAGTTTGCAAAGTAGAATATGACTAATTCTTTCAGATGCATTTTAGAGAATGCTGATGAAATTCAAATATTCTCTAAATATTTGACAAGATAAGGAGAGCATTGAATAATTAACACGGAGTAGTAAATGGTATAATTACCAGGGAGATCCTCAACAGTTTTACTGACAGTCAGGTAGATTTTCTTTGCCTGTGTTTTACAACATCCATTTTTATATTTCTTTGATATCACTAATCTGAATTTGGTGATAGATTGGTATTTTTACTTGGTATCACTTGAATGAGTCTATGTAAATTTAGGCGAAATTTTGATTAGATTTAGAAAATCCTGCAATGCATGCTAATTGGAGCTACTTTTTAATAATTTTTCTAATAAATTTTCAAACACTTGTGAAGTTTGGATTACAATAATTCACAGAAAGTTATTGACTTTTTGTCTCTTAATGTAAAAAAAATTGTTCTATCGCAGAATAATAGGAACATATATTGCAAATTGCATCCTGCAGTGTATCAAATGCAGTATAACCAGCCTGTCAAAAGAGGAGGGTAACAAACCTGTTGAGAGGGCTGGAAGAAATGTCCCACAGGGAGTGGTTGAGGGCTCTGTGTTTATCTAATTTGGAGAGGAGGCTGACACATGACCTCACTGACCTCTACAGTTTCCTGAGGAGGGGAAGTGGAGAGAGAGGTACTTACCTCTTCTCTCTATAATCCAGTGACAGGGCAGTTCAAAGGTGCATCAGGGGAGAGTCAGACTTGATGTTAGGAAACGTTTCTTTACTGAGGGGGTAGTGAAATCCTGGAACAGGCTTTCTAGAGAGGGGGTCAATACCCCAAGCCTGTCAGTGTTAAACAGACATTTGGATGATGAGCATAGCAACATGATTTAACTTCTTGTCAGTCCTGAAGTCTTCAGGAAGTTGGGCTAGATGATCACTGCAGGTCTCCCCCCACCAAAATATTCTCTTCTCCCCTCCCTCCCCATGTTGTCATCCTTTTTAGATTTCACCTACTGATTTCAGACCATTTCTTCATATTAAGAAGATAATTCTGAATTCAAAAACCACACTTCAGGGAGCTTGCACTCCCTACTGTTTCACGTCATTTGGAAATTTTTAAGTGCACTCTCTAGTTCTAGCAAAGCTATAGCTGAAAATATTGAACAAAACAAATTCCAGCATGGGTCCCTGTGAATCCTCACTAGAAAGACAGTCTGATAACCTACATGTAAAGTTATTTTCTTGATTATACATTCACCTTCTTGACTATTTTACCTTCTTCAGCAGTATTTTTTTATCAAAATGTCACTTAAACAAGTTCTACTAGTCAAAGTGAATCAGTTTTATTATTTCTTTTATGAACTCTGCCAGGTTTTCTGTGAAAAGACTAAATTAAATTAGTTTGACACAGTCAATTCTTGACAAATCCCTACTTGATGATCCCTGACAACTCTATTTTTATCCTCTCTGTATATTTTTATCAAATTTAGATATTTAACTGAATATTCATAGGCTTTTTCTCATTTTCTGCAGTGTTGAAGCTAAAGAAACTTGTTATTAATTAATTACTGAGTCCTCTTTTTCTCACTTTTATTTATAGATCTAATGCTTCTCCTAAACCTCTTACAAGAGAAGAGCTGAGCAATCATCACTGGTGGTTAAAACAATATTTTAGTTAGGTCTTTACACGCCACAGCTTCACCAAGGCATCTTACAATCTAATTTAAGTAGTAATTTCTTCTTGCCTTATTCTGGTCTATACTACTATCCTACTGGCCAGTCACAACTCAACTCTTACGTTCTAGAGATCAGAACATAAAAACTCTTTCACTGACCTTTTCTGCATCATCTATTGTTTTTAAAACGTACTTCACAGTTAATTAAGGTACTTGTAGTTTATCTTCTTCTCTACTTACATTCTTCTATTTATTTTATTCTCCATATGTTGTAGCTCATCTTTCAAACTCTAAGGTTCTTATGTGCTTGTTTGATACTTTATTCATTTAGTATAGCCCTATTTTTATTTTTCTATGACTACATTTTATACTCAGACTATTAAAAGAGTTTGTGGCATAAAAAGTTTCTTACCACAGTTCCTAACTTTATTTACCACTAAGAAAAATCTACTGCATTTTCTTCTGAGTAATCTTTAGCTCTTCTTTTATTTGGGTGTAAGCCAAGGAACAAGTTACTGATGTGATGCAAGAAGAGTTACAATTACTGAGTAACCACTATGCATCTCCATGACCTTGGTTGTCCTTGATAATAATCAGGCAAAGCAACAAAGTGTTCAGAGAATGAAAGAATAAGATACTTACCATAAGGGGTGACGATAACAATTCAGAAACCGTGAAGGAGCTGTCATGTTACAAATAAAAATTTATATTTATTCAGCGGTATGTTTTTAATAATTCTTTACATTCAGAATGCTTTTTCCAGTAACCTTTAAAAACATTGCAGTGGGAATTTCACATCATTCAGCTATTTTGTATTCCACCCTTAAAACCTCATGTGAAACAGAGGTAGGTCATATATATAATTTTTTTATGTTCTCTGGCATACACTTATATGCCTATCCCATTTTACTGATATTTCTACAAGGCAAAGTGTGTTCTAGCACAAATTGTAAAGGCATACCCTGTTGTGTAGTGGTAGCTTTATTGGTTTTGGCTTGTGCTTCCAAGTCAGCAAATGGTTGTTGAGGTATACAGTCATGTTTTCTATTGTTCTGAAGAGCATAGATGTATTATGATTTAGGTTATTCATCGTATCTCTGCTTTTTAGTTATTTTTGGGCTTTGAATTCAGGAGATTTTTATCATCTCTTTGCAACATGGCATTCAACTCTTGAAGGCAGGGAACCATATTCAAAATGCCCCATTTTAGTCTAGAATTCACACTGTCAACTGAATATGTCTTCAGACTACTGACAGTGCTGATCAGAGCACCATTGACTCTGAAAGAGAATTTCCGTGCTTTGTTCATGTCTGAGCTCTAGAAAAGTGGCATTTGGATGTATAGATCTGAAGCTGAAAAAGTTTCTTTTTTGTTGCTGCTTTAGAAAGTACCATATTTTTCATGACCTGATTATAACACCATTTTCTGGAACTCTAATGCCATGAATGAATAAGATAATAGGTTGGCACAGCAGCATTTCCATCTCTTACATAATTAAATGACCTATAACAGTCCAGTGATGTTCTAATTTTGTTTGGCTTTGAAACTCACAGTACAGAATAGATTCTTCTGTTCAATCTTTTACATGTGTGAGCAATTTCTAGGTGAGGAAATTGCTCACACATGTAACAGTGTGGACCTCTGCTTTTCATCTCTTTCTTTCTTACCTTCCCTCATCTCAGAAATATGTTTAAACTTTCTAGGTAATAAAATATTATTTACACAAACTTGGTAGAGTGCCCAGATTTTATGCAGGTCCTGTATGTTTTCTTGTGCGTGTGTATGACAGAGAAATAAAAATTCTTGAAAAGTCTTATATTCACTTAGATGGACCTTTATACATTACAAATATGTAGATTCTTTTATATATCATTTTTCCCCTCCTGATTTGAGAGCTAAAATATTATTATAAAAACCCAAACAAACAAAACCCAAACCCCTATTTTTTTTGTACTTCAGGTTAGAAATTGCTTCTAAGTAATTTTGAATTACACAAAAATTGTAAATAGGTGGAAAGAAAAATTATTGTGTTAGATGTTTCAACAAGAAAAATACTACTAAAGAATTTAGTGTAATAAGCCACTTCACACAGAGAAAGCTATTAAAGCAAATGGAAAAGATCTTAGACTTGCTAGCAGCCAAAAGCTAACTTTAAGTAAGTGCTCTTCAAATATAATAGTTCCAAGTGGTCTGAAAAACAGGAAAAATAAGAACTGGTTTTGTTTTTGAAGATTTAGCAAAATATTAAATCCAGAACAAAGACACTTTCCAGAAAAGAAAATAAATTGTAAACCAGAAAAAAACAGTGTTCATTTCAAATTTGACTTGAGGTGGAAAGAGGTTGGAAATAAAGCAGTTTCCTCTGACTTAAGCATTAGGATAAGGTATTTGTATAGTTTTTTAATTCCAGATTTATTCACAGATGAGTAGCTTAAGTATGCTAATGAAAACTGATGCTGGAACACATCTTTAAGTTCAGCTCTGTGGAAAAAGAACAATGCAATTATCACATACAATCAAAGAGACAAAACCCACATTCTTAAAAATTCTGCATAAATATAAATTACATTTTATATAATGTTGAAATTTAATTTCTTATTCATTTAATTAACTATGCATATTGTATAACTTTGACTTGGTTTTTAGTTGATTGCCATAAAAATATGTAGCATATATAAATTTTTCCTGGAGTATGGAAAAATCACCATTTGTAGGGAATTGAGGCATTCCTATTCCTCTTAAAACTAAAATTTTTATTTAAAAATATATAAGCATTTAGATGGTTAGTCCAAGTTCCATCTTCCTGTCTCATCCAAATCAGTATGTATAATTCCTTCAGAAGAAATTGCTCCAAAGTAAACCAATTATGATTTGACCAAAAAAGTCACAGAATTAGATATTTTCAATTAATTAACAAGGGTATAAATTTTAAGTCACACTTTTCTTCTTTTGGTCACTTTTGACTGTGTTTTTTTTTTCATTTGTCCCATTTGATGAGAAGAACTGTCATTATTATTATTATTAATAATAATATTAATAATAATAATATTATGTGTATATTTCTCTTAGGCTGTGAACTAATGTGGGCAACATCAAAGCTGCTAGGGCTCCTTCAGTATGTGAAACATTTTAAGTATAGTACTAAACTCATTAGTTTCTATGGAAACAATTGCTGGTTTATAGGTCATAACAGACTATGTATTTACAGAAACACGAGAAATGAACGTAGAATAGTATGAACATGACAGATTCAGAAAGGATACTCTTGTCAGAAAGATGCTGGAACATCTTTTTATATCAGAAAGAATTTCCATCACAGTCATGGTCATAGTTGGTAGACAAAGAAGGCTGAAAGAATAATGGAAGATATGGAACAACTCAAGCTTAGAGATTTGTAGTGATCACTGTAAGGTTAATATTTCACCAAACTGTAGTACCTGTTCAGTTCCTCTTTAAACTATGGAAAGTGAATTCTAGTATTAATTCATCAGATGTTACGTGGAAAATGGCAGTCCAGTGTCTAATGGTTATAATTCTGGCAGTCAGAATAGTATTCACGAAAGTGAGATTTCTTACCTAAATACATTCTTTTGCTCATTCATTTGCTCGTTTACACCTGTCTTTCCCTTTAGAACCATTCCATGTTTTTATATAGTTTCATGATTGGAGCACTTAATTGAAAAATAGAGAGCAAGGTTCCAGGTTCTTCTCCTGAGGTGAAACCCCAGAAATAGTTATCAGGAATATCCCCTCAGAACGTATTAGTTTTTGTTCTGAACCATCAAACTGAGACAGATTTAGTAATCAGGAGTTATTCTCCTTGAGTAAAAGTTTAAACATTAAGCTATTGAGAAAGTGTATACTACCATTCATTCCACTTCACATTAAGGAAAATTTCTATACCTGCAGGGAAATTTCTGCTCAATTGTTTATTTGAAATTCAGTGATGTCAGCGTGATTGGATGTGCATACTGCATTGAGTCTCTCAGGGAGCGTAGATGAGATGGGTATCTTTCTGTTTAAAGCAGTCTGATATTTACACTCAAGATATTTCCAAGTCTCCTGAGATGGTAGTGCTTTTCAACTTAAGTTGCAGCAAAACCATGTGCAAAGTACATTTCTGCCAAAAAAAAATATTTATAGACAAAAACCTCATAGACTGCTTCAATCTTTTTTAATTCCTCCTAAGTACTCATTCTAAACATTATTCTCCCTGCAGATGAAAGACTGTTTATGTACATGAAATTCAATTTGTTCCTATGGTCGCAGGTATTTTGACAAAACAATTCATGCAGCACACAGAGTAATCAGTTTATCTAACCTAAAATCTATTCAAAATTAATAGAGTAAAATGTTTTTAATATTTTATTATTTTCTGGTTTAGTTATCTTATTGTTGTGATACAGTTACGCTCCTTAATTATATTCCATAGTTAATTTTATTAGCTAAAAGCAAGTATTTGACGTACAGTATTTTGAAATTTCTGCCCTAACTCCTGTTGTGTTATGAATAATTTTCTTAAAACCCTTTTCTTCTTCCTAATGTTTTCTTTTTTTCTTTTTTTTAAATCTCGAATGGAACCAAATTATTTATACATTCCTTAAAATACGGTATATCTTTTCTATTTTTTTGCTTGAAGCTGCATCCTTTCTGTATCTCAGTTTAGTTATCTTGAAGTAATATGTATAAATGAATAACAATGCTGGGCCAACACCCAGAAATATACATTGAGAAAAACAGACTATCAGCTCTTCTTGACCGCCTCTTATTATTTTCCAACTTGCCATCGGAGTTGCTGTGGTATGCACTGTAGTTTTCCCTACTGGTTTTATGCTACCAAGTTTTATTTTCAGGTCAGAGGATGACATCATTAGGCAGTTATTTCTCATGCAGATCTCCTACAGCACTCAAAAGTGGTATAATAATTTCGCATTTCATAGGAATATTAAAAGATATGATTAATTTATGATAAATTTTCAAAAATGGGAGCCTAAAATTATAATAAAAAACCGCTTTTATATCTAAATACACAGGCTGTTATTAAAGCATATAAACACTTCACTGATTCGTACTGATATGAATCTGGATTCAATATTTGTGATTCCATTTCCACTTTAACATTATAAAAGTGCAGGTAAAGGGAACTTCCTCTTTAACCTGCTAGTTTCCTTCTGCTACTCTTAGCATTTTTGCAGCTGCTTCATGAACTAGATCTCTAAGTACATGGTTTCTGAGAATTTACTATTTTATTTTATTTTATTGTTTTGTTTTGTTTAGATAAGTTTTGTTAATTTGTTATTGCATTAATTTTTGAAACAAATTCCCTAGCTCCTAGAAAAAGTAAGTTAAACAAGGGCAGATTGAAGAGCAGTTGTCAGTTATGCCCTGTTAAGGAGAACAGGCAACTGCAGCATAATTCAAGTACGTTTATTCTTAGGGAAGAATCTTGGTCTCATTAGCTATAGAAACCAAGGAGTAATTATTTGTAATTGCTTCACAGATCAATCCCACCTTCATGTTCTAGCAAGTAGAACACTGAGCAATTAAGTGAAGCATAAGCCTTACTTCATGCTTTAGCTGTGTGAATTCTTTTCTATAAGAGCAGGATACAACACTTAAAACTACACGAAAATGGAATTTTCTAGAAACAAATATGTACAATAGTCAGGGACAAGAGATTAAATAGGAGGAAAAATTGTTCAGCAGAGGGAGCAAGCATAGCTTTAACTTTTTAGGTTTTCTTAATGACTAACAGTGATTCAGACGTCCCTCTTACCATTTTTCTTTTATTTAGATAAGGAAGTGCTACTCAGGCATTCAGAGTTTTAGTCTCTGTGTTTGTTTTTCTCCAACTCACTTTTCAAATTGAAGAAAGGGTAGAGAAACCTGACATTTTCATAAGAAAGTGGATTTGTTTTTGTAATATTGCAGAAATCGAAACTGAAGTACCATGAATTCAAAATACCTCAAATGAATAGGGCTACAGCAGCCTCAAGCTCATTAGTCATTAGAAACCCTAATTCCGTGTGTACTCTTCTCCTACAAACATTAATTCTCCTGGGCAAAAAATTAGGTTGACTCATCCTCAATGTTCACTGTAATTCAATATGAATAGACTATTCGTCTAATATATCAAATTCTATCAGCCTTCAGGACCTATCCTCTTTTAAAGATGGCTTTCTTCATTTCTCTAAATCACTATGATGCATTCCTTCATCTTTTTATGTCTTTAGCTCATAACTTACACTCCACAGTTATTCCCAAATATTTCATATTCCCTTTCTCTCCCTATATTTCCTACAGCATGTTCTTATACATTGGAATGCTTTTCTTTAAAGGAAGAAAATTCTATGTATTTTTCACAGAGGAAAACTTCATGTTTCCAGATTGCAACAGTTTTCATCAATTGCTGGTCTCTGGTTCAGACACAGGTACATTCCTATCACTGGCTGCAGACATAGGACAGAGGCTAAAACAATCTGAATACTTTTTTAAGTTGGATAATTGCTGAATGCAGGAAAAGTCTTAAAAGCTGGAAGTGAGAGTTTTATTCAGAAACTGTGTTATTCGTCACATCTCACAGCTGCTACACATATATCCTGCAAATGTCTATAGCTGATCTAATAGATGTATATTTATTTTCCATTCAATGGCTCTGTGTTGTAAGTAAATCATGTGAATACATTCATTAATATGTAGAACACATTAAAATATGTACAACAACTATACACAGCAAGATGTGTTATTTTTCATATAAAGAAAGATCACACAAATTATTTTAAGGTTGTAGTCCTAATCCCTTAAATTTCTTTTTCGTACTGTTTTCTGGTACTTGACGTTTTGCTTTCTTTTGTTATTAAAGTGTCATTCATGTTGAAATTATTTATGAACTACTTGTCCTGAGAAGATTTTGGTGCCTGACCCTTCAAACTGTTTCTTGTTTGTTTTCTTGTTTGTGTGAAGTCCAGTAGTGGTAGTCAAGTAAATAATCCCTTTATTTAAACAAAAATTTAGAAACTAAAGGTTGACATTACATCATGACACAAATATAATTGCTCGGGAATAGCAAACACATGTAGTTTCTCTACATGCAAGATGAAAAGAGCATTAAAGTCAAGAAATCAACTGCTGAATGGTTTAAATGCCTATATTAAAAATGCCTATATAATTTCCCAGGTAATTTAATATAGCTTCACTTTAAAATTATTTATTGCTCAGTCTTTATAACAGTGCTGCCATGGTACTATTCTACTGCACTGTCATCACAATAGTTCTAGGTGTTTTGCCAGCACTTTCTTCACAAAAAAAAATTGATGTAGAAGTTTAAGAACATGATTCTTGCGATCTGAATCCCACCTTCACAATGCCAGGTACCTGCAGAATAATTTGCTTTGGACACAAAGGTATTCCATCACTAATTATTCTTGTATGCATGTCCTTCTCAGACAATAATCCAATGTGCCCACGTACTTGGGCTGTAAGGCAAGGTCAGTGCTGCTTTCAGTATTTTGAAAGAAAATTGTAATCCAGTGATGAGATTTCTTTTGGAATTAGGGATTTACAATTTGTGTGCATGTAAATTCATGTAAATGCATGCAATACATGTAAAGACACCTAAGTCTATACATTCTTATTCTAGTCACTGTAGATTTAGTAAACACAGTTATTGGATCAGAAAAGTAATTTCATCTAAAAGTTTAAGGCTTGACTCAGTTGTTTCTATGTAGGATAAAGTTTGAGATACCCTTTGGCAACTTACCTCACAGTCAGCTGAGGCTTCAGGAGCATGATGATTTTCTAAAGCATGTCTGCCAGATCAGGAGAGATTTCCCAGATACTCCAGGGCAGCTCAAAATGTCAATACATATTCAGGAAGTTTAATCCTTCCCCTAATAGCTGTTAGTCTGATCAGTCTGTAAATATTTTCTACTACATAGAATGTCAGCTCAACTTCAGAACAGGTTGTAGAATTTTCAGTCCTCATTTCAGAGAAGTGGTAGTGACAGAGACACACAAAATAATTCTGTGTTTCCTGTGTACTAATAAGCTAGCTTACTTTATGTAATAGACTAATTATAGGGAATCCTTGAATCTCAGCACTCTCAAGCCACTAAGGAGACTTTTATGGGGATCTATATAACAATTGCAAATTCTATTTCACAGAATCGGGTCTTTAATTCATGCTAATGTTTTAGATAACTGTTAAAGCATTCCTCCTAAATTAACTGTTTTATATTGTTGATGGAACTGAAAGAAATCGTATTGATTGTAGGGGCCAGGAGGCTTCTGCTTACTGAGTACCAACTATGTGTATGGAACTTCCTAGTGAGTCCATTAATATAATAAATATATATATATATTTCTCTGAATATGCATAAATCTGGGTGTTACCTTTGGAAGGAATAAGTCACATAAGTGATCCTCAGTTAAGGATCACTAAGGAACTTCATTTTACTTGAATCTCACTGTGATGCTTCACAAAGATTAAAGCTGTACTTAGTCCTTTTTAATGCTGATATTTTCGTAGGGAATTCACAGAATCACAGGATGGGTAAAGTCAGAAGTTTTGAACAACCTCAGGACCCCCACCACTGGAAGCTCAGGATGAAGAAGGATGTTGATGAATCCATGGTTGTTGACTACCTTCTGCTTGATCTTTCTCTCTCTCTCCCTCCTCTTTTCTCTTTTTTTCTCTCTACCTACTTCACAAATATTGTTAAATAAAATCTGCATTATTGACTTTGTCATGTGGTCTTGTTTGCCCCTTAATTCAGGCAGAGACATCTCTCACTAATCAAGTCTTAACAGGGACCACAGTGAGATATCTGGTCCAATTTCCCTGCTCAAGCAGGATCATCCCAAAGCACATAGCACATGATTGTGTCAAGATGGTTCTTGAATCACTCCAGTGAGGAAGACCCCACAAACTCTCTGGGCAATCTGTTTCCAGTGGATGGTCACTCACACAGTAAAGAAGTTCTTCCTCTTATTCAGGCGGAACTACCTGTTTCTGCCCATTGCCTCTTGTCCTATTCCTCAGTCTGGAAACATCCTCTTGACACCCTCCTTTCAGATATAATTAGACATTGATGAGGACCCCCCTCAGATATCTCTTCTCGAGGTTGAACAGGCCCAATTCCCTCAGCCTTTCCTTGTAAAAGAGATGCTCCAGTCCTTTAATCACTTTTGTTGCCCTCTGATGGACTTGCTCCAGGAGCTCCATATCTCTCTTGTACTGAGGAGCCCAGAACTGGACAAAGAACTCCAGATGTGGCCTCACCAGGGGTGAGTAGAGAGAGAGAGAATCACTTCCCTTGATCTGTTGGCAACGCTCTTCCTAAACCACCCCAGGACACCATTGGCCTTCTTGGCCACAGGGTCACACTGCTGACTCGCGGACACCTTGTTGGCCACTGGAACGCCCAGGTCCTTCTCCACAGAGCTCGTTCCCAGCAAGTCATCTTCCAGCCTGTGCTGGTGCATGGGGTTATTCTTCCCCAGGTGCAGAACCCTATACTTGCTTTTGTTGAATTTCTGACAGTTCTCTGCCCATCTTTCCAACCTGTCATGACCCTTCTGAAGGGTTGCACAGACCTCTGGGATATTGGCCACTACTCCCACCTTTATATTGTCAATGAACTTGCTGAGGGGGCCTCTGTTCCTTCATCCAAGTCATTGNATGGTCAGTAGAGACTCGTAGCCGCGCGCTCTTTACTTTCGGCCTTTGGCCAAAGAAGCAGTCTCCTGCCAGGGCCACCGGGCAGCCCAGGGGTCAGGCGACTGCAAAGTTAAACAGTACTGAGCCCAGTATTGAACCTTGGGAGACATCATTAGTGGCCTCCAACTAGACCCTGTGCCTCTGATTAGGACACTCTGGGATCTGCCATTTAGCCAGTTCTCAATCCACCTCACTGTCTGCTCCTCCAGTCCACACTTCTGAGTTACTTATGAGGATACTGTGAGACACGGTGTCGAAAACTTTGCTAAAGTCGAGGTAGACGTTTCGTTCTCCCCCATCCATCCACGCATATAGGTGTTTTGATCATAGAAGGCAATCAGGTTAGTCAATTATGATTTATCTTTATCTGTGCTGTCTACTTCTGATCACCTTCTTGTCATGCTTGTCGATAGAGATGGCTTCCAGAAAAAGGTGCTCCATCACCTTTCCTAGGATTGAAGTGAGGCTGACTGGATAGTAGTTGCCTGGGTCCTCCTTTTTGCCCTTTTTGAAGACTGGAGTGACATTTGCATTCTTCCAGTCCTCAGGTACCTTTGACCTTTCAAAAATGATTGTGAGTGGCCCAACTATGGTCTCTCCCAGGTCTTTCAGCACTCATGGATGCATCCTGTCAGGGCCCAGGGACTTGTGGATGTGAAGTTTGCCTAGGTTTTCTCTAAACAAATTCTCCTTCACCAGGGGAAAGTTTTCTCTCCAGCTTTCCTTTACCCTGGTCACATGGGTCAGAGATCCCTGACAGTTGATCTTGTCAGTATACACCAATGCAAAGGAGGCATTGAGTAATTCTGTCTTCTCTGTGTCCTCTGTTACCAGGGCTCCCTCTGCATTTATTAATGGGATCCCACTTTTCTTTTTGTTATTGATGCATTTGAAGAAGCCTGTCCTGTTGTCCTTGACATCCTTGGCCAGATTTAATTCCAGATGGGGCCTGACCTTCCTTGTCTCATTTATACCTACTGTGACAACTTCTCTACCATCATTAGAAGTGGCCTGACCTTTCTTCCACCTTCTGTGTATTTCCTGCTTATGCTTGAGTTCCTTGTTCATTCATATGAGTTTCTTTCCCCTTTGACTGATTTCCTGTTCCTCAGGATGCAAGCTCAATCCTAAGGAACTTGTGTAACTAGAAAATATATTGGGATCCACAAATCATGCAGCCATTACCTCACACGCATGCAGCTGCCTACAGGTAGCCAACTGCATACGAAGAGATAAATATGTCAAAACCGTAATGCCTAATCATAAAAATGCATGGTACTTATTATAGAACTATCTGAAAATAACTATCTAAACAATTTATTTAAATTATAGCTATCCGTGTATTATATGTTGTGCATGTAAAGATATGCATTGCATGTTGCTAAAGAAACTATGTATTATATAAAATAATTATATAAATATCCATAAAAACTCCATGCAAAATTTTAGCAATTTCGAACTTACATGCACGTGGCATGGCAGCTGGGCCTTGCTGGCAGCAATGTTAGCACATGAACTTTAACTAACCCTAGCGGACAAGGGACTAACCTAGTTAGCAGAATAGAGTATCTTGACCTTAAACAACCTGTCAATCACTGTGAAGTTGCAGATACGATGAAGAGCCGCCCAGATGGGCAGATGGTGACTACGAGTGACAGTGACAGCCAGTTTTTTGGTTCTGGGTGACAGAGAAGTGGCCTGTCATGAGCCAGGTATTCCCTGATGCATCTTCACCCTTATGGTGCCCAGTATGACTCCAAGAGAGTTACCAGAAGCAAGATCTGAGATTCCAGAAACACCCAAGAGACACCACAGAGATCATTGGCCCAGTCCAAGCATGGTGCACCCCACAGTTGAAATCACCTCAATGATGATCTTGATTTTTCTTCTGAACTCTGACGTCTCCTTATGGAACAGGGAAAACATGTAATTCCTAACAATTGCATATATCTGAGACTAATGTGTTTTGGTGACAAATCTATTTAGTCTCCACACTATAAATTTCATCTAAAACCACAATGGTTTTATACCCCTTGAGGCAATAGTGCCCCTTATTTTGTGTGGCCTCTCAGAGAATTTGTTTAGTTGCATCAGCTTGACAGGTTTCACATCAAGGACAATGATCTAATCTTCTTTTTTAATCATCTGAAAAGTAGCCAATTCCAGGACCTGGGTTTGCACTGATTGGGTTAATGTGGTTTCTTGACTGTGACTGCTCCGTTGATCCTTCCTGGTCTTTGTGTTTATCCCGATCAGCTTCAATCAGATGAGGCTGTACAAAAACACATCCCTCATAGGAAAAAAGAGTAAAGACATAGGAAATCTTCTTTGACTTTAAATGCCCTAAGTTTATTGGTAGTTACTACAATACAGGATTCTATCAGAATCACAGAAGTTTTCTGTGACAGCTTTCAAGTACAGTTCTTGGTATACAGTGCTGCCTTTCGCAAAAGCCATGATTTATGTGTTCAGAACAGTGGACAGTTCCTCCTTTCTCCCACATATGGTTAAATATATTTCTCCCTGCTTTCTTTGCTGAGTGGTCCAATTCACAGTGAACTCAATTCAATCCTCCAGTCATAGATTTTAATTATAGAACCATAGAATAGAATCATAGATTCATAGAATCTGCTGAGTTGGAAGGGGCCCATCAGGATCATCAAGTCCAACTCCTGGCTCTGCACAGGACAGGCGAAGAGTCACACCATGTCCCTGAGAGCGTTGTTCAAATGTTTCTTGAACAGAGACAGGCTGGTGCTGTGACCACTTTCCTGGGGAGCGTGTTCCAGTGCCCAACCACCCTCTGGTGAAAAACTTTTTCCTGACATCCAACCTAACCCTTTCCTGACTCAGTTTCGTTTCCTTGAGTCCTGTCACTGGGTAATGAGAGTGAAGAGATCTGTACCTGTCTATCTGCTTCCCCTCATGAGGATATTGACCCCAATGAGGTCTCCTCTCAGTCTCCTCACTGACTGAACAAACCAACTGACTTCAGCTGCTCCTCTTAAAGCTTCTCTCCAGAACCTTCACCATCCTCTCAGTCTTCCTCTGGACACTCTCTAGTAGCTTAATGCCTTTTTTATATTGTGGTGTCCAGAACTGCACACAGCACATTCACAGCTGATGGAGAGTCCTACACACCAAGAAGAAATTTCCCTGTATTGAGGTACGGTAGTTTCTAACACCGTACAGACTTCTTCCTGTGATCTGTTTGGATTAATTGAAGATGATAGCTGTTACAAGCCTTCCTTGGTATGATTTATCATCACAAAATATGCTAATCTTGGTTCACTGTGCTATCTGCCAGAATGAAATGCATTTCATGAAGAGCAACAGTTTCTTGTCTGCTGTGAATTTCAATTATTGATGGAAGGCATGGCAACCACAGATCATTTAACAGAGGCACATCTCCGCAATGTCTTGAGGTGAGGTATTGCTGTAACATGATGTAAATGCTGGTGTCACTTCACTGTAAACTGGCTCACTATATGGAATATTAGGTTTTGTGAATAAAAGCTAATCCAGTTAAACCCAAAGACCTAGCTAGGATCAGATGAACAATGATGGACCATGAACCCTAGGAACTGGATCTGATGCTCCTAAAACCTTCAAAGAATGATGATTAGACCATTATCCCTGATGTGAAACTCTCCAAAGGGTCAAGGAAAGAAAGTCTCTCTTTGAAACACTATGCAAACCAAATGGGATTACTGCCTAAACGGCTTCAGGATTTATTATGAATTTCAGTGTGGAAATGAATTTTGGTACTATGCAAACCTTAAAACGGAGTGTCTCAGGTAAGGGCAAAAGGCAGGGAAAAGTATATATTAAGGTGGAACAGGGAAGAACAACCATGGGAAACAAAAAAAAATGTTAAAAGGAATGAGTTGTCTGTAAGTAGGGTCTGATCAAATATGTGTAAATGTGTTTGGTAGAGTCCTGTGTTTGCTTGACACATTGTGTCCTTTCTTCTTAATCACATTTCAGGCTTATTTTTTCTGTATGTCTGAGCAACCTGATGTGAGTGTATGTGTAGAGCAGCTAGCAGACTTCAAGTTGGACCATTCAGGAAGTAGTAAATGAATCACAGTTACCAGCATCTGGAGAGAGACACCCCTCCTCCCCCAACAAAGAGTCCAACTGCCCTGGCAGAAACTGGGGACTGGGGGAAATGGAGAAGACCACAGTCTGGAGATCTTCTGCAGGGTAGACACAAACATGTGTCACCACCAGAAAGCTCAATATCGTGAGAGATAGAGATTGCATAAGAGCTCCATGGTCTTGGTCAGACTTGAAGTTTGTTTTAGTATTTAAGAGATCTATCGGTGCAGGTGTGCTTGTGAATCAAGAAAATGAAGCTGATTGATCCTGATCAGCCTAAAAATAAGCCAAACATTGTCCACCCCAATACATGCTTGTTATATGTGTTTTTATCATGAATATGTCCTCAGCTTCACCACCAACTGCACCTAGGAGTACAGAAACATATGCATCCATTGAGCTGTGACAGAGTAACCTCCTCTGCCTAAAAGGTCACAAAATTTGACTTTATTTTCTACTGCAGTGAACTAGGAAAGAAAAATCCTCTGAGTCCTGGAGTCTTCCAAATTCAGCTACCCATAATAAAACTTGTTTCTTGTCTGCTGTGAATTCCATCTTTGATTCAAGGAACCACAGGTGAACAGACCATTTTAGATGGTGGAATCTCCGCAGTGTCTCAGGATAAGGTGTTCGCTTAACACTAAGAAAAAGCTTTTGTCACTTCACTGTAGACCTGACATCCTACCCTGTCCTGTTGTGTTACCATGTGCCCAGTACAGCCAAGGGTTACAGATGCCAAAGCTCATTCAAACCAAAGCTGGAAGGACTTGTTAACCTAAATAGAGATTCCATTAGTTTTGGGTATTTGTTAAAGAAGATTCTTATTCGATAAAAGATAAAATGTTAAAAGAAAGGCTTCAGGAGAGAAGCAGTGAAAATGAATTATGATAAAAATAGGATTATTGAAATGTTTTTTGTTTCTGAATCTCTTTAGTAAACCACTTGATACATATAATGTAGATGAATTATTTTAAAACATTATTTACTAAAAAATATTAGAATAGTTTTGTGATTAAATATTGAATCACAAAGTATGTTATCACAGATGCATTTCTGATTGACCCAGCCTTGGCCAGTGCTGGGTCCATCTCAGAGCATTGGCTCTGCCAGACATGGAGGAAGCTTCTGGCAACTTCTCACAGAAGCCACTCCTGTAGGCCCCCACCACTATCAAAACCTGGCCATGCAAACACAATACAAGAGCCTTATGTAAGGCCCCAAAAAACTCTGCTGATGAGACTCATAAAAAGGCTTACAGTTTTCATTTAGACACATGGGAAAAGTACCAAGAAGATATTTTCAGGAAGTCAAAACAACAAAAATCTTTACTGGTAACTTCAGAAAATCAGAGAACTTTGGCAAAAGTTTAGAGCAGCATTCAATCAACATAAAACACTTCATAAAGCATTAACTTAGCCCATTCAACTTTCCAAACTCCAAACCCATCCAATTTTAAGTTAATCAAAACTCCAAGAAGAGGGAATTAGAAGAAGAAAGAGAGAAAGACAGAGAAAATATAGAAAAGAACAAGTATAGCTACCACTCCTGGTTCCAGCAGTGTTCACCTGATAGAAATCCCAAGAGGGGGTAGGGTAGAGATATGTGCTTGCCTCATGTCTTGCTTTAAGCACCCTTTGGCTTTTCTGGGCCAAGGTGGGACTTCTACTTATTTGGCTACTCCGGGGATGGATTTGGGTTCCAGACGCAGGTGTGGAGCATTGCTTCTGATGTGCTAGGGATTGGTGGCCACCATAGGGCTGGGATACAGGCCTGGCTAGGTGGGGTATGCAGAGCAGGGCATCGCCTCACCAGAGCAAGGCCTGACCTGTCCCTTCCCCATACTCACAACTAAAATGTTTTGAGCCAGCAATCCTTCCAGTCTCTCAGACCATCTCATTTAGAGAACTTCAGTGCGATGTAACAAATTAAAAGTATATTTTTAAAGGGCATTTGCTTATGTGAATACTCTAATTTTGTTACTTTTTATTTTTAGATAGTTTAGAATGATCAATGAGTTACAATGAACAAGTTAAACAATATTGTATTACTTCGCATTTCTTAGGAACAGACATGACAGTTATCAAAGCCTACATGACACCAAGCAATTTGGTTGTCAGTCTAAATCTTCAGGTCAATAAAGGTGAACAAGCAAGAGAATTCAATTCTCTGAAAGGAACTCTGATCTGGAGGAGCAGCCATAGAGACTAACTTTTAAAAATTTGTTTATTTGTCTAGATTCCAGATGCATTAGTGGATATGCTTTTACACATAAACTCTTACCTTCATTTGTTCATTATTTATGCTGTCACTCTTCCTAAATATCTGTATTTACTGTGTAAATTATGCATTATATATACTCTGTTGAGGGTTTGCCTGTGTGAAATGCAAGTTTGTTTCTTCACTGAAGCAGAATCTCCAGGGAGATAGAAGTCCATAAAAAAGCAAGAATTCAGTTTAAAAAGCTTCACAACAGAAAGTTTCAAATAACTCTGCTTTAAGTGAGTTAAAGTTCATAGAGTCACAGAGGGGTTTGGGTTGGAAGTAATTTTTAAAGATTGTCTAGTTTAACCTTGCCTGCCATGGGCCAGGATACCTTTCCCTGTTCAAAGTCCTTTCAAGCCTCACTGAACATTTCCAATGATGGGGAATCCGCAGATTCTCTCAGCAACCTGTTCCACTGTCTCGCTCCCCACCACAGCAAATTAAGTCCCTGTGCCCAACTTGAATGTACCATCTCTCAGTTTAAAAGAATTGTCCCTTGTCTTGTCACTTCAGACCGTGGTAAAAACTCTCTCTGTCCTTCGTATAAGCTACCTCTAAGTATTGAAAAGATGTAATAAAGTGTCCCAGGAGCCTTGTCTTCTCCAGGATGAACAACCCTGACTCACTCAGGCTCTATCCATAGGAGAGGTGTTCCAACTTCCAATGCTCTGATCTTTTTCATGGTCCTCTTCTGGACCTCTAACAAGACTTATTCTAGCAAGTATTCAAAAACATGTACTTATTCTACGTATTATTTATAAGTCAATACATGTGTCATATTATATTTCAGATTTGATGAGGTGAAATATCATAATGCATGACTGCATACTGAGACAAGTTGCATTCAGCTCCAAGTTTTTCCAGTAACTCACATTTTTAAACTACACTACTGATATTACCTGACCAATATATCTGGTTTCTTTCCTTTAGAAGCCAAAGGATAAGATAGTGGCAGGGAGGGGAGGGTTTCACAACAGTCTGAAATCAGGAGTCAGTTGCTATGTGTTCCCAAATCCAGGAAATACTACAGAATTTGGTGTTAAAACATGTGCCTTGATACCATCATCTATCTCTATGGTTTTTTTTCTTTTTATTGTAGGCATTTGCACAACATATTGTAATTCAAAAATCAGGTTCCATTTCAACAAGTTCCAGGTGTAAAAGGAATGTTTCACACAGCTCTGCTCCTTAGCTCTGGTATAAGAGACTGGGAAGCAGAGTGTTATTTACAGTGAAAAGAAACTGTAAAATAAATTATTTTAATGAAAGCTATTTCTGTAGAGAAATATCCTAGTAAAATGGACCCCTCTTTTCACATAAACCTGACACTTATAATGTTCTAGGACTTGTAGATAAAACTGTTTTTTCTTTTTATGTTACCTACAGTGAATACAGAGACATACATGAGTCAGGTTAGATATTGGAAAAAGGTTCTTCACCGAGAGGGTGGCTGAGCACTGGAACAGGCTCCCCAGGGAAGTGGTCACAGCACCAGCCTGACAGAGTCCAAGAAGCATTTGGACAATGCTCTCAGGCACACGGTGTGACTCTTGGGGATGGTGCTGTGCAGGGCCAGGAGTTGGACTCAATGATCCCTGGGTGTCTCTTCCAACTCAGCATACTTTGTGATTCCTTGATTCTGTGATGTTAAAAACACAGAGCATTATGGAAGGGACATTAAGAGTCAACAAGAAAAACTGTGTCACTGAGTGAATCACAAAATCCTTGAGATATATTTCTGAAGGCTGAAGGTGGTGATGTTTCTATTTTACCGTAACTTTTGCTATCACCTTTCTGATTGGTGGCAATTGAAAAGAGGTTGACCTTTCCCAAAAAGAGCTGTATATGGAAAGCTGTATGGAAAAGTACAATTATGCCTGAGTCACAAAATTAAGTCAATCCTCTTTGGACTGTTCAGGTGCAACTACAGCTCAATAGCTAATTCTTTTCTAAAGGACAAGAGTGTTTTGAGATAAGGGAAAAGGTATTGGTCATGACAAAATAATGTATGTTACTTCACTAAAAGAAAAACAAAAAGCAAAGTACTGTTTACAATTCTCAGAAACTTTTGACTTTCTAACTAGCTTATGCTTCAAATTAAATTAAGGCATCTGCAATTTCATAATATGCATTTATATATTTTTCAGGAAAAGAAAATGAAGATAGTTCCATTCAAAAGGGGTTTGTTAGTTGAGGTTGTCTTTTCCTTGCAAGTAGTGTACACTTCTTCTACTCTCCTTACACACCCAACAGCACAGTGGCAGGGCAGGTCTCTCAGGGGGACAGGCCAGCCTTGGATGGCTTCAGCTGGTGGGAAGGAGCTGGTTGGAACTACCATGATCACATGACTGCCATTAGCTCAGGGATTGCAAGCAGCTGGCCAGGGATGATGGCCTGACATATCTCAGAGGTGGGGAGGAAAGGCTTTTGTTTCCATCAGGGAAGGGAGAAGAGCAACTCCAGAGCCCTAAGAGGAAAAGGCAGCCATATTTCCCATTGGCACCATGCTCCTCCTTCTGAAAACTGCAAAGCATCAAGTTGTATCCTTCCCTTCCAGTAGGTACATTCACCTGGGAAATCTAAAATTGTCAAGCTGTGCTCCTGAAGAACACTGGAAGGGCAACCACAATACCAGAGTAAAAGAGAAAGGTGGTAGGAAGATGTCATGGCAGAACCATTTTAAATGAATGAGAATTTTCTGTACTGATTTTTATATGGGCAACTGGCATTGTAACTGGACTAGTAATAGCAGTTGATTGTGGTTTTGATTGGACTGTTAAAACGTTTATTATATTAACAATAAATCCTGGTTCCATAAATGTCATTAATTTATTTTTGCCCATAACAAGATTTTAAATAAAAGACTTTATACCCCATTAGTGGCTGGCGATGTCCTTGGTATTCAAGGCCACGGACCTGTGAGAGGTTTAAAGAGATGATGACATTGTCCAGGGCTTGGACTAGAGGAAGGGGAAGTGCTGGGGCAACAGTGGCCTCTCAGCTGTGGTCCAGCTGCATCCACAGTCACAAGGAGTAGGAACGGTGGGAGTATGTGGATAAGCAGCATAGCCCCAAGGATGAGAACAGGTGATTGATCTGGGCTATCCAGAGATGTTGCAGAGCCAAGAGCCTGAAACATACAGTGTATGGAAGAAAAACAGAGAGAGACTCTACTAAAGAAAAGTGCAGACTGCCAATGTGGATTATGCAGGAAACTTGCGGCTTCTGGAGACAGAGGAAAGGTTCCTTTTATGTCTCTAGAACTGCAGTTGGGAAAGAGATAGTGTCGTGGCAACAGGTGAGACAAGATTAGTCAAAGCCATCATCAGACGCACCTGACCCTCAGTCAAGTATGGCACACTAAGAGGGAGAGGCAGATGACTCCCAATCACAGGACAGTTGTACTCATTTGCTGACCTGACTTGGTCAGTTCCCTTCTGATTTCAAATATTCTATGAATTTCAGTGCTTATAGAAAAGGTATTAAAAATGCCTTGTCTTCATATTTTTTAAGGAAATATTTTGAATTTTTATCATCCTAATACTTGACCACCAACTTTAAAGAATGAAAAAATAAAAAGAACAATATACATGGAGCTTGCAGAGTGTGTATCATGTTTTCATGACAGCTACAAATTTTTAGAGGTGTCATAGAAACAAAAAGAAGAAAGAATGGCCATGGATGTGCCATTTCTATCCAACAGCCCTTTTCCTTGTTGAGGATCACTAGCTGAATTGGTAGAGCTGCCAGAGATATTAGGCTGTACAATAGCTCAGATGTTATTCAATGGCTTGCAAGAAAGACAGTGAGAAGATTCCTGGCCTTATTAATCAGCTCTGATTTGTGGGCAATGTTTGCTGCAGAGAGAGGTGGTTTTTCAAGCCGCATTCTCTTTTTGTTGTTGTCTTTATTTTTCCCTTTCTCAGTACAAACACATCTAACAAAACAGCATATGGACTCCTGCCAGTTTTTAGCTATGTACATACTCTGACTCTGAAAGAGCCATTTGTTTTTCCTGCAGCATTGTTCTGCATGTTACAATTCCAGAATCTTCAAACCAAATTCAGCTGGAACTCTTTAACGTATCTCTTACTGTGTGTACATGTTTATTTGAAAAGTGATTAAATTGACTGTTTAATTCTCGAGTCTCTAAAAGCATTGATTCTGATGGAATCTGAACAATAAGCCCTTTTGGAGAGGTCTGGAACATAGTCCCAGCTTCCATCTGTAGAATGGAAGTCTTGATCTGGGATTAAATCCATGTGCATTTGTCAAGTGTTTGGATGTCATGGTGGTAAAAACCATTAAAAGTCTAAAACAAAAAAACTAACAATGGCAAGTAATGCTGAAAGGAGTTGCAGGAAAATACAAATCTTGTTGACTCAGGAAAGAGAATTGAAAAAATACCGAAATAACATTTGTTAAAGGTAAGCATCTTTGTAGGGTAGAAAGCTATCTAATAAAAGAAACGCTAGTAACATTTTATAGTCTGTATTATGTAGAACTGGCTTGCAAAAATGGAAATATGAACATTGAATACAACCAGGAAGCTACTTAAATATGCAATTTTCAGGGAAAAATAGTGCTAAACCAAGAAAAGAATGGAAAGAAAGAACAAGAAAGTCCATATAAAGTTATCTTTGTGTGCTTTCATATATTTACGACATTACTTTGGAAAGAAAATCTCACAAGCCAATCACATTCTTTTGCTTGTCTCTTTTTTTATAACCCCCCCTTTTTATCTTTTTGTTTGTCTTTTTTATATACCTCCTTTAAGCACTGGAAAGATGCAATGAATCCTTCCAGGAGTCTTCTCTTCTGCATGCTGGACAAACCCATGTCTCTCAGCCTGTCTTCATAGGAGAGGTGCTCCAGCCCTCTGATCCTCTTCATGGCTCTTCTCTGGACTCACTCTCATAGGCCCATGCTTTTCTTGGGCTGAGGGCTCCAGAGCTGGAGATGCAGCCCTCCAGGTGGTGTCTCATGAGGGCAGAGGAGGAGAATCACATCCCTCGACCTTCTGGCCACACTGCTTCTGATGCCACCCAGGATGTGATTGGTCATCTGGGCTGTGAGTGAACACTGTTGTCTCAAGTCCAGCTCTTCATCCACAAGAACCCCCAAGTCCTTCTCTGCAGGGCTGCTCTCAATGAGTCCTTCTCCCAGTCTGTACTCATGTCTGAGATTGTCCAGACCAAGTAAGTTATGGTGTCTCTTCAGCTATCCTTCCCTCCACCTGAGATACCTATGCCATGTAAGTTTCTCTGAGATCTGAGGCTGGAGAAATGTTCACAGCAGTTTTAAGTGAAATGTCTCAATGAATGGGGGTTTGATGTGTTTGAAGCTTTCTGGATCAGGACCTAAAACCAAAAGAATTCTTAGGGGTCTTTTCACTTGTCCTTCTGTGAAGTTTTCAACAAGAGTCCTGCCACAACACTGTCACAGAGAACCAATGTCTGTTTATTGTACTAATAGGCAGTTCTACTAGATTGCCACATTTTCTAGAGACTAGGCACTAGAGCAGAATCTAACACCAATTCACTGTTTTCGTATTGTACATGTGTTTATAGATTAAATGAAAGTCCCAGCCATTAAAAAAAAAAAACAAACAAAAAACACCAACAAAACAGCCCCTCGACTTTTGAAATTAACTTCACACTGTTAAACATACTACTAAAACACTGATATAAATAATAAGTCAATAACCTCTAGCCCTGAGAATATGACTTTATTCCATCAGGCCCTGTAGCACTGCACAACTAATGGATACCCGTTTAGCCAGCTCAGAGTTCACTTCAATAAATGGTAGGTCACCCAGAATTTGTTCTCTACTGGTTCTTGGTTTCTATTAAAATAATGTAACTTCTCTGACTCAGTTACTGGCTAATGGAGGTCTCAACTTTTAGAATGTAACCTTGACAAAATATATCATACTGCAAGTAAATTTTCTTTCGTCTGATATAATCAAACATGAAAAACAAAATGGGTGCAATTTTTTTGTCCTACCTTCTAGTTTTAAAGCAGGATTTTCCCTATTGTCTATGAAGGTGAAAACAATTTTATGTACAGGGTTATTTCAGTGATGTATGAGACACTGTGCAAAAATGCTATGCAATCCTGTGTGTGAGAAATGCACCGCAATATTTTAAGTAATGCAATTTAAGGCTTAGAGTTTATGTTTCTCTTTAGAAAATTAGGGCTTTTATAGTTAAAAATTTCTCAAGTATTTAATCTAGGAGTCTCTCAAAAAGATGTGTGAACATTTTTTATTCTTAGAAAATAAGTATAGTAAATAAAATTATTTTTATTGTCAGAATAAAATTTAAAATACTTTGTATCCTTAACTGCCATCCTTATCCTTACTGAACAGAAACTTTTTCTCAACGGAATGCAATTTGTCTCAACCCTTCTACAGTCTGTTAAACTGGTTTGGATATGTTTCATCTAACTTTTAGTACTATAATGGAATATTTGAGATAAGAGTGTGGTTGTCATAATATCACTATTGGGTAAATGGAAAGAATTAAGTTTTACTTATCTGAACTATCCTCTACAATTTACCACTTCCCAGCATAAAATACAGTCACAGTATAAGTACCTCATTTATGAGACTAAAATTAGGTGGACTAAATCCAGATTGAAATAATTTACTGCCTTCTGTAAGTATTGTAGCAAAATGTTACTGTAATGTTTATTAGAAATAAAAGAAAGTGGGGGGGGGAGAAGAAAAAAGGAGAATCTCAACAAACTTTTAGTAAATAAAATTCACTGGTAATCTAAAGGAGAAATTAAACATAAAATAGGATGTTTGACAATAGCAACATATGTTCAATATTTTATCTATAAAGAAAGTCATAACTAGCTGCTTTAGTTTTACACATTGAATCCCAATAGTAAAATTATAAGAGGAAAAAGAGAAATAGAAATTAAATATAAATTATTCTTGTAGTTTTAGTTCTCTAAACAGAGAACTAAAGAGAGACAGACGTGTTGATTTTTCATGGTGTGATTTACTAGATTACTCTTTTCCTAAGTTTTAGCAAATATAAGGTAACAACTTTTTATGTGTTCATAGGAGTGAAAAAAGAAAAAAAAAGTCGTATTCTTTCATTCAAAAGACATTGTTGAAAAGTGGTACGTGGGTGCTTTATTAGGTACATGCCTGAATTAATCAAAAATGAATAAAGGACGGAAACATATTACATGGACATATTATTGATACCATGATGATTTTTTGCCTTTTCTTTTTTACCCCTTTTATATGCCTTTTTATAGCTTTTGTATTCTTAGTGTTTTTTAGCCTATATTGTCACACTTACTTGTCAAGCTAGGAGACTAAATATCTTAGAAGCCTCATAGTTAGGGATCAGTGTGCCCGAGACCGCAATGTCCTCTGCAGAACACATTTTGTAAACTAAGTTAGAACCATCCAGGGGAAGGTTCCTTGGGGAAGGGGGCTCACTCGAGCCTCTCACTGAGGAATCTTTGATAGATATGCTAATTAGTAGCACCTATAATGTTATACCAGATCTATTGTGTGTGTGCATTGCGGTGTGCATTGAGGCGCATTCCACCTGAACATGGTGCACCTAAGGATCCTTAAAATAAATACCAAGGTAAAATCCCTTTTTCCCTTCTAACCGTGTTTGATTCTTGATTTTAAGACCAGGAAAAGGCATCATTGTTATGTATTTTCACTTGAAAGCATTTAAGAATAATCAGACTGTTATTGCAATCAGAATATTATAAATATCCATATTGTTATGATAGGAATGCTGAGACATGGTAACGGGAACACAGCATATGCCTCTTCCTCTTCCAGTAGATTAACTCCCTGCAACAACGTATTGCAGCAGTATCTATTTTTTTCCTTAAGACCAGAGGTCTGTGACAGAACTAGATATTATACAGCTAATTATTTATTTCAGGACCTATCTTACCCAGAATAATGATTTTTTAATATTGTTTATATAGTTGGGTATTTTCTTTTTTATTCACATTGTATCAACTTTTGCTTCATAAATCTGAAATCCCATATGTTTTTCTATAGTCAGTGGGTACTACTTGTTATTGCCTTCATAATAAATATTTCAGTAAATTGTCTAATAGTCTGGTATTTTTAGAATTATAAGGTTTCAAAAAATTACTGCAGTATGCGATCATAATGTATCTAAAAATGCTCCCTCTGAGTGTTTACAGCAGGTCAAGCTTATCCTGAGTTCCATAATGGAATGAGGTCACTGAAGATGGAAGATGAAGAAAATGGCCATGGCTACTATGTGTTCACAAAAATAATGTTAGTACATGCCATAAATTCAGCTTGTTCTTCGAATTATGGCAAAATACTCTAATATGAACCAGAAATATGAAGCCTACAAAGAGAAAAAAAAATCCTAATTTTTTGAAATGAATGAGACTAGACTAATGAATGATATCAGACTAACTTCTTAAGGCAATGACTTGGATGAGTTCAGCTAGAGAGTGAGCTTGCGTAAGTTAACTCTGCTTGCGTAAGTTAATTCTAAGTGATGTTTACCTGCTAGAAATATTGGGGTGCTTAGTTGTTTGGGTTTTTTTAATTGGGTGATACCTGCCATATAAGGAGAATTATGTTGCTCAATAAAGATAGGTTGATCAATAAAAAGTTTATCTTTCCTTATATTCTGCTTCCACAAGAGCTTTGCACATAAGATTGACCTTAGAAGAATATGGTTTCAGGGTGGCTGTTCAAATCATATGGGGTTCAAATCTCTTTAATGTTATGATAATTAATTGTAAGGATGATAAAGGGAGATACCCATTAAATATCTTGAATTTGAAACAGAAAATTCTCAGGAATACAGTGGATTATATCTATTCTATGTCATTCTGTATAATTTTGGCATATATCATGTTAGCAGTTGTCCCCAGTTGCCTGTTAGCAGTCATCACATATAGAACAGATTTAATAAAATTGAGCACTGTAAAATAATTCAAAATACTGGCTAGAGAAAAGTCTAGAGAAAAAGAAGTAAAATAAAATTGAACCAGAAATAATTTTTGTGTCATCTGGTACATCTAATTTAGACCTTATTGAGAGTCTAATTCACAAAAGATGTGCTCCTGGGCCCAGAGCTCCGTTCCATCATCTGAAATTATACTTCTTGCATTGACTGATTTATCAGTCTCTTGATTTGAGAAAAGATAAATGATCCTTGGTGTAAAGCTATAACAAAAAGTCATTCTTAGTACCCTCATGTTGTACAAATCTGATGGTTAGAGCAGCAAAAGAAGAGTTAAAATAGGTAAATCCCAGTCCTTTCTTAGCCAAAATGGATTGAACCTGTGTCTCCCATAGCTGAGAAAAGCTGTCTAAGTACTAGATGAGGTAGTAGAGACCACCCGAGGATCCCAGTAGCTGTGTTCTCCATTCCTTAAATTGTCTCACAGCTACTGCAGTTTCAAGAATATTATGACTTGATGAAAGAATGCAAGAAAAGTTGAAAAAGTTTTACTTTGGGGAGCACTTATCTGAGAAGTTTCTTGTATTCTTCTGATTTCAAAACCACAGTTTTTTAATCTGCCAGGGGTTTTAGTGCTTTTCAATTTAGGAATGGAGTGCAGCTTTTTAACATCAAGCTTATAACAGCTTTTTAAAGGGAATGATGGTATGGCAGGAAAAAATTAAGACTGAGGAAATACTAGCTGACAGCTCTAATGGAAATGTCAGTGGATCAGTGGATCTCTCAAAACATTATCCAGAAATTAAAATTTAAATCTTTCTGTTAAATTCTGTCATGAGCAAAAGAGAACATAGCATACATAAGTGGAGCTAGTGTTTACTGTTGAACCAAACAGTACTTTAACACTTCAATTATCGGTATGCATTGTTTGTATCTATTAGCCAACTTATCTATTTGAACAGACAATCTTCACTAGAAAGGCTTTAAATAAATTAAAATTAAAATAAATGTTTAAAAAAACAAAACCCAAGAGTGAGTATTCTCTTCTTTTGTCATTGTGCTTTTCCGTCAAATGTCTGTCTTCAAAAAACTGTGCCAACAGATCTAAGGTGAAGTAGAAGGCAATCACTGAAATCATGGGTGTGACCCCCCTCCATCATCCATCTCAGAGCCCTAGTCAAGGCTTTGGAATGGTATTTTTTCTTCCCTGGCCTGTTTTTGGCTCACCTGGAACCTCTGTGGGGAAGTACAGGTGTTCCCTACCCTGTGACACAAAGTGCTGATATTCCTCCACCCCATGTCTGTCAAGCCCTTGGCCCCAGCCAGTCAGAGGCAGTCCCCAAGCCAGCTCCCACTGGGAAACAACATCATAACAAGAGAGGGAAAAGCCGCTCCAACCATCTCTGACTGGCTTTAACCATCTCCAGCCAGACCTAGCCAGCCGATACCACCCCTGACCCTGTGCTGTCCCTACTGGGGCTGATGCAGGCCCACAGTGTATATAATTATTCACTGCATTTTCTTTCAGGTGCTATATTAACAGTATTACACATCCTCTCCAAATATTAACACATTCACAAACAGTTGAACCTCTCAACCGCTACCTTCATTCATGCTGTGCTCTCCCCCTCTGGTTGTCCTCACCCACATTGTTATATACCAGCTAGGCTGCAGGAATGGGAAACTGCTGAACCCAAAGTTAGCGACTCTGTGCTCTCTCCTTCTCCACAGACCCAGTTATTTTACTGCAGAAGACAATCAGATTGTCTAGGTCTGGTTTACCGTTTACCTTTGGACTATTCCCAAAGTCTTATCCTCCATGTATCCAGAAATGTGCCCCAAGGAAAATCACACAAATGTTTTCCCAGGGACTGAATACAGCCTAAAAGTAGTGCCCCAGTGAGGCACTATGGGGAGGCCACTGAGAGGAGGGAGCCAAGGTCTTCACAGACCAGCTTGGTGCCAGGACAAGGACATAAGTTGAAAGAGGAGAGGTTCTGACTGGAAATTAGAGTCATTAAGGCAATCAAGGTGCTAATATGATCTGATTAGTGAGAGATGCCTCTGACCAAATTAAGGTGCAAATGAGACCGTATGCTGAAGTCAATAATATGGGTCTTATTTAATAGTAAAGGTAAGATAGAGAGCTAGAAAGACATAAAAAAGTGGGGGAGGGGGGAGAGACAGACAGTGAGATCAAGCAGAGGATAGTCACCAGCTGTGGATCCAGCAGCATCCCGTTGGTCCTTCTTTACCCTGGGCTTTTTGGTGGTGAAGGTTCCTTGAGTTGTTCTTCTGGTGGTACCACCTTTATACAGTCCAATTTCCAGGTATCCACAGGGCAGAGATGCCATCCAAATAACTTAGGGTGATATGTGTACGAGCAGTTGTTTCCTTTCCCACTGATTGCCACAGTGGGAGTTCTTTTCTGGATGCGTTAACCAGGATGTGCTAACTGGATCTTACTTCCATTAGGCCTGGAATTAGAGCCTTCCTGATGCAAATTCCTCCCTTCTGTGCTTATCTCAAGTTCCCTCTGTGGTGGTTTATTTTAGCTCTAGCAGTGTGTTGAGACGGGCAAGTGTGCTCTGTAAGTCCTTACAGGTGCCCACGGAGGTAGGCTTCATCCTTCGGAGTTTAAAAGACTCAACTGGACAAACACCCAGGCATCCTCAGAGCTTACCCTACTCTGAGCCGGAGGTTGGACTGGAGGCCTCTCAAGGTCCCATCCAATCTCAATTTTTTTGTGACAACATGATTTTAATTGCCTTTCTTTCAAATACAGAGGTTTTTAATTTTCAGTTTTGGGGGAAAAACCCCAGGTTATAAACAAGCAGACATAAAGATAGCTATACCAAAGTATTTTTAGACATCTTGCTGGAAATACCTTCTGCTTTCCACTCATAGGGAAAAAAGTTTTTATTCCTATAATAACAGCTTGGAATTCAACCCTATGGGAATCTTTAAGCTTACTTTATCACAAGCTTTTTGCTTATTTACTTGTTTCCTTTACATAAGCTTACTATGATAGTTTAATATTTATAGAAAATTGAAGTTCTTGTTAATAATAATAGTGTGTTGTATTTTTGAAGCACTTCTTGCTTTCACATAAGAGATACTATGAAAATGTATCACCAACATGTTTGTTATAATTAAAATTTTAAAATAGATCTGGTCATTTACTCTGACTAACAGGAATCATTCAAGTGGAAATAGTGGTCTTAAGTGCAGCCCTACAAGACACCATACAATTCTAAGTCATTCAAACAGTGTAAGGGAGGCTTGTTTGGATTTGTATTGGGGTTTTTTTTACATTTTCATGCTCAGCTTTTTTCCTACTTCTCCTTGCTTCAGGAGAATAATAATTAGTTCCTAATTTAGACCAGCAGCAAACTTAAAGCCCCAATAACCTTCACTGCTTCCTAGTCCCCATACTCATGAGTATGTATTAACCAGGAAGGCACCCCCAGCGCAGCTTATCACTTTAGTATGGGACAAGATGCCACTGTAGTGAAATAACTAGTAAAACAAGTAGTAACAAGTAGAACAAGAGGCAGTCAGTTTTGAATAGCAGTGAAAATATGAACAGTGAGAAACAAAACCAAAACCAAGTATATTGCATTTCAGTTAAAAGCACAGGGAAATATTTATGTTGGATTTTTTTTAATATACACATATATTCTGTTTGTTTTTAGTCTCATCAAAACATTGCAAAAACATGCTCAAAACAAGTGAGATGAGAAATTTGGGGAAAAAACCCAGTAAATAGGCAATTACTTGAAGAAAATTGTTTTGTTAAGGATTACATTCTGTTTTCTGTCCTTGAAACTAGAAAACTTCTTTTACTCTCTTTGTAGCTCTAAGAAAAGCAACATTACAATATGGCATAGAAACATTAATGTGTAAAATCTGAAGAGCTGCATTCTAAATGAAAACCTCTGTCCTTAATTATCATCATAGTGATGTAGCTTTTGACTGGTAGACTTAAAAGATTGATAGTATTTTCACTGGGAATATGGCTTTTGTTGAAAATTAGAGCTACATCTTCCTCAATTTAAAAGGAAAGAGTAGTGTTAAAGAAATTCTGCAGTTAATTCTCAAATGTGGCATTTCCATGATCTGAAACATCTTTAGACAGTGACTATTAGAAAATTATCTAATAACCATTTTATTTTCAAAGGCTCTTGAGTAAATTAGAATCTAAAGGTTATAGATATTATTTACCGCTGTGGTAAATCAAAGTATGTTGTTACCAGTGTTCATGCTCTTCACTGATTAAGACATCTGAGAGAGGAATCCTGATTACCAGGTCAGGTAATATGGATTTGTAACTTCTGTTAATGAACAGAAGCCCAGGAGATAAAGGTGAGGGACAATGATCTTTTTTTTCCCTTTTTCTTTTTTCCCATAAATTGCTTTGTTCAAATGAAAAGAAATAAAATTAGGTCAAATAGGGTACTGTTTATAAAATGCAAGAAAAGATAGATATGAAAAAGGGAAGGTAAACCATGTCTGTACTAAATGATTTCATACTGGATTATAACGGATGTCACTAACTCAAGACCTCAGCTACAGCAAGAAACTGTTATATGGTATCTAAAAACAACTGTCTAACAGTCTAGACAAAACCAAAATAAATGTAAGGAAGACAGAAAGAATTAGGTTTCTGATGGTTTAGAAAAGACCAAGCTTGTCACAGGACATGACAAGTGTTCTATGGAAGGCTGCCACAAAAAAAATCAATAGTAGTGTTTTCCTTATCAAGAGGAATGAGACATCAATTAATGCCATCAAGACTTTTTTCCCTAGACATTAGTGAAAAAATAAAAAAATTGAACACTGAACAGTGCAATAGACTTCAATGGGAAACGGTACAGTTTTAATAATTTTTTTAAATTTTTTTTTTAAATAAGTTAAAGTCTCTCATGAGTGTTGCTATTCTTACCATGCTGCCTGGGCATGATCTGGGTGAATTTTCTTTGTCAGTTCCAGCCTTACTTTTTACGATTCTGTTTACAAGCTGGCAAAGTTCTACTTTTAAAGTAATTACATTTTTTATCCTATTCTTGTTCAGAAGATGATTAGATATCTGATTTTCAGCACAAATATTTTCTGATGTGTCTGTTATCAGTGCCACTTTAAACTTTAGTAAACTATGATCTCTTAAAGTCTTCCTGAAAGTCAGAATACCCATTCTTGTGACTGTTCTAATAACATTCTTATTTACTCACTGCTGTTTGAATGAGCCGTTTTGAGCACGGGTTAATGGAAAACATGTTCTCTCCAATGCTTTGTACAATCACAATGATACTTTCCAGTTCCTATCACAGAACTTGAATCTGATGGACACTAACAACGTGTTTATTTGAGTCACTGTCTTGCTAAAATGGGATTCATGCTCATTGCAGTCTCCATTCAGGGGCACGCTGGCATTTCTTCGATGGATGCAGGCACCTTTCTTGTGTCTGAGACAAAGAAAGCAATAGAAAGTTTGTAAGCCAGAATTCAGTTCCTTCTCATCACATGGTACGGTCAGGTCATTCTTTACCTCTTTTATTTCCTCCTGATGAACACTCAGCAGGTAAAAGAAATTTTGATCATCCCTGATGCAGTTTACATTTTCTCTCACTTTAACTTTCTAAAAGTTAGACTATTTGTCTTGTTCCTACTTTCGTCAATGAAATAAGTGTAATGAAACTAACTCAAAAATAAATGTTTAGTAGTTGTAATAAACTTGTCTCTACAATGAATACAGAGGGAATCCAAACAATTTATCTATACAACTTTCAACAGTTTTTGATATCTGCATACAAATTGTGAGGGAAATCTGCAGTACCTCCTCTTGGTAATGTGTTTTTGAGTAAAAATAACTGATATGACAGAAACTAAACTCAGATAGCATGTGTGAATGGAATACCCAAAACTGCCTATTCTGGACAGCTTGTTCACCAAAAACTGGCAAAACTAGGAAGAAAATGGTATCAGTCTTAAACAGATATTAGCAGAATTAAACACCAATGAGGGCATTACCTGGAGGCATTTTAAATAAGGATTTCATCATACTGTGAAGAAGTTTAGACTGATCAGCTGCAGCTATCTGAGACATTCCGTCCCCACCAGCAATTCCCTAGGGCACCCTGCACCTTGCCCAGGCTGAAGAGCACAGCTGCTACCCAGCAACAGGCCGGCAGTGCAGAGGCAGTCTGCAGGGACCCCAGTCTGGGGAGCAGGCACACCTCCTGGGGCACTTCCTCACTGGTGGGTGCATCAACAGCACGTCAGGAGCAGGAGGGGAGCACAAAAAGCTAGGGCAGCATGCCTCCTGCAGGAAGGGTATGCACCTAGGGGAGACCCCAAGGCTGTGGAGGAGGGCGAGCTTGTAGCTGTGTGTGCGTGTGTGTAAGGTCCTTAGAACTTTTGGGCATTAGTTATGGAGTAGCAGTGTCAGGACCCTGAGAATCACTAACAGGTCTTATTCATTCTGCCCAGCCTTTCCTAAGATCTCCTAAGCTCAGCTGTTTTCCTGTCCCTGATGGCCCTTACAGCATGCCCTGCTCCTCAGGCTGGGTGCTGGGAGAGGTCCTGCTGTCCCACCTGGGGACACCCATGTGGCTCCCAGCATGCTTTCCCTTACAGAGCATCTCCATTCCAGGTAGATGGTATTTGTAGATAGTCACTAAAATTTGTTAAGTGTCTAGTATATGGTTTAGCTCTTTTATTGGTTACATTTACCCTGAATGTGTAGTTCATGGATTGCTGTTATGTCTCTAATCAATAAATCATTATGATTCTGATTTGATATAAACCACAAGAGGCAAGTAGTTTTTCCCTGAAAGAGTAGAGGAAATAAAATTCAAACTAAGCACATGGGTTTGTGTTCTGTGCTATTGAATTTAATCTTCTCATTATTATGCTGCTCCTCAAGATCATCTGATTAATTTTTTGGGAGGGAAGGGAAGGACAAAGTCCATGTATGCAGTAATAATATTTCACAAGTTTTGCCACTATCAAATTTCATTAGCAATGATCTTACCACCAAAAAAAAAAGGCGAAAACTCCAAAACAAAACAAAATGAAACAAAACAAAAGCCTTTTACATAGGAGTAATCGCATAAGAGTAATAACCAGCACTTCACTGTAACTCTCTTCTAATCTCCACTTCAGGCTTACCCCAGGGTAACCACAATCTCCTATCTTCAACCAAATGTCCTTCCTTTTTGTGTCAATAGACGGTAACTTTTTAATCTGTACATCTTGATCACAAACCTTAACATCATGTACTGATTTTTTGGATATATTTTTTTAACAAAACCTCTAATTTCATAAAATAAATAAAAATCAAATTTGCCATGTACACTGCACCCCTGAGAGAAGAGAAGAGAAGAGAAGAGAAGAGAAGAGAAGAGAAGAGAAGAGAAGAGAAGAGAAGAGAAGAGACATTTAAAAGTACCTTTTCCTGTTACTGAATATTAAAGAAACCTGTGAATTATCTCTAAAGTCATTTAGGGCATACATAGGTTAGAGAATTATCTACAATACTGGACCCCTATCATCCACACTACTGAAGAGGTAACTCTCTGTCTCTGTTTTTGACTTTATCAGTTATTTTTTTCCAAACTAATCAGAAAAAAGTAAACCACTTAGTACAGCTCTGCTACAGGATGAGAAGTCCTCTTTATTAAGCAATATTGAACCTACCTGTATGACTTACCCAGACTGGAGGATAACATCAAGCAGAGCAAAAGTATATTAGAGGAATCCTACCCCCCACTATGATTACTGGATAAAAGAATTGCAAGTTTATACAAGTCTTAATTCTTCTTTCCTTCATAATGGCAATCCTCCTCCAGCCTCTGTTAGTAAAATTAAGATACTTCACCAAAAAAAAAAATTAATGGAATTTTTTATCTGCACTGCTAATCAAATAAGATTATAAACAAGATAAATAAGATTATAAAAAGATAATAAACAAGATGAAACTCTTCACATTTCTGCCAACAAAATTTCTATCTATATGTCTTGTATGTAACTGGGTGGTTGTTTCTATTGCCCCCATTTCATCATCTTGGACTATTTGAGATTCCCTAGGGATCTAATATATCCAAGTGGGCTGCAAAGGCTATGGCAAATTAATGTCTTTATTTGGGAAGGCAGCTGGAGTATTAGAAGTGTCTTCTAGGGCATTTCAAATGCCATGAAACACAAAAATTTAGGCAAGTGAGTAGGTCTGTAAGAATATTTGACTTTAGGCTACTTTTTTTCTCAAGACTTCAAACAGAGTTCATGTGAGGTTTTTAGAAACAATTTCAGAAGGGCATGACTCAATCCTAACATATTTTTCTTTCCTCCACTGATCTTAAAAGAAGCTTACAGACCAGCTCTTCTTAGCTCTTAGAAGCCTGAAGACCACCTCTGTATAGTAGCCCTTTTAGCATGAGGGTCTAGTATTTGTATTCCTCATCAGTCAGAGTCCAGCACTAGCATCAGAATACTGAAATATAGGCAGTGGGAGGTGATCATATATTTCTAATGTTTCCTTTATCAACTTCTGCCAGAATAAAATGTTCTTAATAGGTAAATATATGTTCTGTGAATAAGTGCAAGAGAAAAATTCATCTAGAAACATGGTAAATAAGATCTCCAAAAAGATAAGGACGGACACAGCTTTTGGTTTGGCCACAAATTTCTGGAGTGTATGGATATCAGTGAAAAAAAAACCAAAACAAACCCTTAACACTTTCAGTCTTATTCTCGCAGTATAGAATTCAGCAGTATCAGCATCAGAATAGAAATCCAGAACAAAGGGGTTTCTATGCCTGAGTATGTTGTGGTTTAGCTTTGGTAAGCAGCTAAGCACAACACAGCTTTTCATCAGTTTCCCACAGTGGAATAAAGGAGAGAATGGGGAGAGTAAAAGTAAGAACACTTGTGGGCCAAGATAAAACCAGTTTAACAGTTACAGCAAAAGCTGCACAACTAAGCAAAGCAAGACAAAGAATTAATTCACTGCTTCCCGCTGGCAGGCAGGTGTTCACCCGCCTCCAGGAATGCAGGCTACACCACCATGTGCTGGCTCAAAGGTGGGCAGGGCTGGACGCAGCTGGCTCAGGCAGGAGGTCCAGAACCCTGGGCAGGGTCGCAGCAGGGACTGCAGTGGCGGGCTGGATCAGGGCGGCAGGGTGGCAGTCAGGGACACAGGGAGGCAGCACAGGCACAACCAAGTGCCAGCAGGGGCAGGAGAGCCAAAAGACATGCCGGAGCCAGGGCAAAAGGGACAAAAACTGGGCTAGGGCCCAGGTCAAAGGAGCAAGTGAGCAAGCAAGCGAGCGAACCCTGAAGGTCCTGACGCAGTTAGTTTTTATACCCCCGGACGCCTCCCAAAGTCTGCCTGCTGACAGGAGACCATTGGCCCAATCCAATCTTCCTCTGCAGTCCATTGGTGTAGACCTTTCACCATCTGACTGGAGAATGTCTCTGGAGGGTACAACGTCTCCTGCTGACTGCCTGTCTCATGTGAAGTGTTGCCAGACAAAGTCCCCCCAGAGACAAGGCTTTCCCCCATCTTCTAGTTGCCTCCTGCATGTGGCACATGTGCACCCCACCTCCACATGCCTGTGACAATCAGTGTTGAGATAAAACAAAAGTCTTTTTTTTCTCAATTGCATTTTATTTTATCATATCTCCCTTCCAGAGTGTTTGCTACACTTTCTTCTCAGTTTTCAAGGAAATGAAGTCTTGCGATTTCAATGAGTATCAATTTGTGAAGGTTTGGTCCATTTCCCTACACTTCATGTCATCCCATGCCATTTCATTGTTTCCCCTTCAGTGCAGAATTTTCTCCTTTTTTTTAGGATTTCATTTCATCAATTCTTTCTCCTGTCTCTTTGTTTATATCATTCCCTGATTTTGGGATTTCAGTATAATTTTAGCGTGTTTCAGTCCTTTTCACTGCACCTCATTCCATCCCAATCCATTTGGTTGGAGTCACTCCATTCCCAAATTTTCTTTTTTTTTTCAATTGCATTTTATTTTATCATATCTCCTTTCCAGAATGTTTGTTACACTTTCTTCTCTTATTTTCAAGATTTCATTTCCTTTCATGAAAGTAAATTAGATTTTGCAATTTCAAAGATGATCAATTTGGCAAGATTTGGTCCATTTCCCTGAACTTCATGTCATCCCATGCCATTTTATTGTTTTCCCTTTGATGCAGATTTATTTATTTATTAAACATTTATTTTCATCAATTTCTTCTCCTGTCTTTTGGTTTCACTTTGTTCCCTGATTTGGGGATTTCCGTAAGTATAATTATGGCAAAGTTTTACCCAGTTCACTTGAAAAAAAAGAACAGACCACTGCCCAAAAACTACTCTCCTCATACTTTCTTCTTGGCTGGGCACCTCAGTAAAAGGCTGCTTTTACTGCTCCATGTGGAGTTAGGCATAAGCTTTGGGTTAGGCTTGACATAACCAGAAAGCCTGGAGTTCTAAGGACACAGCAACTAGAAAAGGAATAACGAGGAGAGCATAGCACTGCCCCAGCTTTGTTCCCTAAACACCTTTTTCTTTGGCACCACCTGTGTGGTGGGAACCTCAGCCTCATCAAAAGGCAGCTTTTACTGCTTTGCTTAGGGTTAGGGTTGAGAAAACCACAAACCCCAGAGCTCCAGGGACACTGCAGCTAAAAAAGGTATGCCAAGGGGAGCACAGTGCTTCCCCAGTATTGCTCCCTCCACACTTTTCTCCTTGNGCCCCAGTATAGCTCCCTCCACACTTTTTTCCTTTGCACCAGCCTCAAAAAATGTGTCTTCTACTGCTCTGCTTAGGGTTAGGCTTAGGGTTAGGGAGGAGAAAACCACAAAGCCCAGAGCTCCAGGGACACTGCAAAAGACATGCCAAGGGGAGCACAACGCTACCCCACCAATGCTCCCTGCACAGTTTTCTGATTGGCACCACTCATGTGCTTGGCAGCTCAGAAAAGGCTGCTTTTACCGGTCCGCTAGGGTTCGGCTTGAAATAACCACAAATCGTAGACTTCTGGGGAGACTGCAAGTGCAAAAGGCATGCCAAAGGGAGCATGGAACTGCCCCAACACTGCTCCCTTGACACCTTTCTCCTTGGCACCAGCCTCACAAAAATGCAGCTTTTACTGCTCCACTTAGGGTTACGGTTATGCTTAGGGTTAGGGTTGAGGTGAGGTGCCAAGGACATGAGTGGTGCCAGTCTGAAAGCTGTGGATGGAGCAATGTTGGAGCAGTGCTGTGTTCCCCTTGGCATGCCTTTTGTAGTTGCAGTGGCTGTGGAGCTCTGGACTTTGTGGTTTTCTCAACCCTAACCCTAAAAGGAACCCTACGTCAAAAGTTTAAATTTTAAAAAATTTAAATTTTAAATTTAGAATTTTAAAATAATGATCTATATACACTTATATTATTAAGACAAACTACTTTTACAAATACTATAAAGTACATCCAAATTTTGATTTTTGCTGATCTAGAGGACATGTTCCTTTCTTTTTTGGAAAGCCATGTTAATGCGGCAATTAAATTAGAGTAGATTAGAATTGTGATTAACACTGAGTTCACTAAATAGTCCGGACATTCAGATTTCAACATCATGAGTTTTTCTCACTTTGCTTTATTATACCATAGAATAGACATGGAAACTGCCACGAAGAATGTTTTATCAAGGAAACATTCTATTGAAGGGTAAATTTTGGTTCAAAGTCATAAAGCTAAAGATAGCTCAAGAAGTTCCATTTATGAAAGGATTTCTCACAATTATACTAACTACAAGAAGCAAAGTATGTGGATTTATGAATTACTTTTAATGAGACGCCGATTCAGAATCTGTAGGTTTATCTTATTGGTAAGAATATATTAGTATTCTACTCTTTAGTAATTAATTAAAAAGCACATGCTGAATGAATTACTTCACTCCTAAGGAACCAAAACTTGGCAAAAACATCTGCTTTTTTTTATAAAACCAGAGGAAATAAAGGAATAAAAAACATTTTTAGATGGTCTTTTTTAGTCTCAGGAAATAAAGGAGAAATTATACTTTCTGATGTCAAAAAGTAATTTGTCTTGCAGTATTAGTAATAGTATGGAGGTTTGAACATTTGACCACTTTCATGACCTGATCAAAAACAATGGATTAAAAAAACCCAAAAACAAACAAAAACTTAAAATGTTTGACATCTTCTTTTTTTTTCCAGTTTTCCATGTTGTTATTCAGAGAAAATCGAGCAGAAAATTCTGTATTTTTTTTGTTCTAAAGAGAGATGCATTAGATAGACTGATACTGAGGAATACCACCTCAAAGGTTACAATTTGAGATCAGTGCATCTACTATGGGAATGAATTATGTGATTGGATTTTTTATGTTGCATTTCTTCTTTAGAAATTATTTATTTTTATAATCATTGAAGGTAAAACTCCTGATGTTTGCTAAACTCTTGATGGTTTAGATTCCTTTTTTTTTTGTTAATAGACAAGGTAATTTTTCACATGTATTGTGAAAAAATTTTGTTAGAATATTTTATTTTACAAGTTACAAAAAGAAAAGGGATGAAAAAAATTCTAGTTTTTTCATGAATGCTGATTTTGTTCTTAGTATCTACCTAATGTTCCGGACCAATAAATTTGGTTTTCAAAAAAATATTTTATTATACATTGCTGAAGCCTCAATCTTAACACTGCAATGCAGTTTATTAGCTTCTCTAATTAAGGGGAAGGAGGACATCAGTATATCTGGAAGTTGTATGAAACATCTTTATTTAGGATATGAGCCCTAAATTTTGGTCTTTTGAAGATATTTGAATATTCTGTACTGTACCAGACACTATTATAAGTGAATAATATATCAAGATCCTGAAGTAATTTGTAGGAAAAATCATAAGGGAAATACAAATATATTAATAAAAACAAATTCTACATCTGAAGTGTCATAAAATGTCAGCTAATTAAAAATGAATCATTTAAACTTTGTTCTTAAAAGGAGTAAAAGGGAACTTCCTTGAGAACCTGAGGATGAAAGCAGAAAAACAAGAAAGTTAAATTAAAAAGACCAGTTGCTTACCGACCAAAACATGTTTGTTATATTTAATAGAAACCTGAAGTATAGAAAGAAGTATAGTAAATCGGCATGAATATGTGCTTTTTAAAGATTGGTAAGAAAAACTGTGGACAGTAAGACTCAGAGTATATGAAGGATTCTTATGTCATGAGTTTGAATCAAGCCATAGCTCTTTGCTACCTCTGCTGGATGAACAATTCTGAAAAGCTGTAAAATTATTTTATTATTATCATGTTTAAAATTTGATTCCTTTGGTGATGTTTGTGTAACTGATTGGCTAGATTTTTACCACGTAGTTTTACTACAGCTTTATTGTTATAGCTTACACAGTACTCATTGCAATCAAATTTAGTTTCTCTCATTACAAACACGAGGTTGATTTAAAAAGGACAAAGTATTTTAAAAGAAGATGTTAAGAGGTTAGGCTTAGCAGTACACCTAATATTATTCATTATCTCTGAAATACAGAGGTATTTCTTCTATCTCTAAAAAACATTTTTATTGCATAGCCTTCTAGTTTTAATAATTAAATTAAGTGCCATTGAGATGGAGTTATACATGTCTTTCTGAAGCTACCAGTGTGAGGAAAGAAATAGACAAGCAATGTTTTGCCTTTGTATATATTATCTGTAACACTATGTATATTTTCAAAGTAATAGGTAAGTTTTTTTTATTTCAGTTTGTCATCAGAAAAATGCTAAGGTATGACAAAAAATATATATTTATGAGAAAAAACCTCACAACAGTAATAGACCACTCATACTTTTTTTCTTTCCCTTTTGTCTTTGTTAATTACAAACACTGAGAATTTCCTGTGTTCCTCTTTCACATTTGTTAAAAGTCCTGTTAAAAATACTCTTTCCATTCCCTCTCCTTTCTACATTCATCTGCATACTAATTACCAAGAACCAGAGTTACAGATAATTGTGGCATGATTGCATCTTTTTTTTTTCTGGACATAGAACATTTTCAAATGAGCAAGTTATCTTGTAGTCCATAGACATTCATAGGAAAGTAAAAGTAATATTTTATTAGAAGGTAGTTCAATATACCAAACAGAACTTATATCAAACTTCTCTGGGAAAAAACCCCAACTAACAAACAAACAAAAAATTCCAACATTTTAATTCTCAGGCGACAGTAGAAGTTTTATATTTGAGAAACTTAAAGTTATCTGGAAAAGTCTTGGAAAGTTAAATGCATACATCTATATTTTGAAGTTAACATAGCTCCAGGCTAATTTTATATAACACTGTTTACTGGCATAAGATAGTTCTCTTAACATGGTTGGCTGCTTTTTTTTCATTCCATTGAGTTTCTGTAAACTTCTCATGAATCCCTACAATCTGTTGCTTAAGTTCACTGCTTTAGAGATTACATTGTTCTATTTTTTTACATGACAATTCAAATTATAAAACAGAATATTATCTATGAAAAATTCACCATACACTTCAAAATGTGAAAATGTTTAGCATAATTTCTAGATAAATCATAGAAAGTCATGACAGTAAAACTGTTTCAAAATCCAGTGTGTTTAGAGACAAAATCCTTATTTTTCAGATCTTTTAGGTTTACTTAGGAAAAACTACTTATAAGTCCAAATCCTTGTTTCAGAGAATTTTCTCGTGCCAGTTCTTTTTACATTCAACACATGGAGCAATAGTACTCTAAATATTGCCTTAGGTTTTAATGAATGTAGAGAGACAGTTCAGCAACATGGATGCAAGGTTTTATACAAATATGTTTAAAATCTCTCAGTACATAGCAAAAGTATAGACTTACAGCAAATAAAAACCAGCCTTAGAATATATTTCACTTTCTCCCAGCTCCACTCCTAGAAACAAATACCTAAATGATTCAAAGTGTACAAAAGGAAAAATTCTATTAGAAAATGAGAGAAAAAAGATTGCAGCATGAAAACTTCCTAAGAATTTTTAATGGTATGTGTCTGGCTGTGGATTGATGCAAATTATCACTACATTTAAATACGTTTGAGTACCCATATGCATGATCCAACACTTGTACTTATATATATGTGTGTATGTACACTGGACCTCTTTGAAAGATGGGAAGTCCTGATGTAGGCATCAGGACAGGTGATGGTGAGTCCCATAATGAATGTGTGCTTGTACCACATGGCTGTGGCACAATTGTTTATAACGTTAACATAAAGGAACTGTTGCCTTATTACTCTCTCCTGCTTCCTAGACTGTGTGCCAGGTGAGATGTTTGAAAAGCTCACAGACCTATCTGTCCTGTATACCTGTGGTATGGGATCACAAAACAGGGAAGAGAGAGAAATGCTGTTCTGAAAAATGCAATTCAGTCTGTTAATGGGGTTCTAAAGACTGAGCCTCATATTTAGTGCATGAGGTTTTTCAGAGACTTTGTCCTTTTCTCTGCCATTATCTTCCATCTCAAACAGTTGCTGCAAACACATTAGTGGAGATTGCACTATTTACTTCTATTCAGTCTCATTTCAAACAGAGTAGGTTACCGCTACATGCTCTAATATTGCTTGTGATAATAGTTTATTTAGAGCTTGTGGGATAAAAATAAATAGATAAATAAATGCATTCCATATTTTTTGTTTCGTTCTGACATACCTCATTTGTATGACAAAAAAAAGTCTGTCAAGAAAACAATCAAAAATGAAGGGTTTTACTGGGCATGAAATCTCATTTTAAAATGCTTTATTTCTAATGTCTCTATAGATCTTTGTGGCTTTGTTCCTCTATTCTGAAAGCTCTTTGTTCACTTTATTAAAAGGTGAAAAAGCAGTACTAGAGCTTTGTGACTTAAGAGTTTTGTCTTATCAACAGACAACAAAAGGAATATTTGGAACCTGCTAGTACCATTCTTTAGAAATTTGCTGTGTCCCTGTCTGTGATGGTATATTTTTTTTCCTCTATGGTTTTGAAATAAATTCTGTAATGCTTTTATTTTCAGTTCTTTATGAAAATGTGACATAATAAATCAATATGTAATATGAAGAAGAAAGAATCTAATTTTATTTACTCATCTGCTTTTTCTAGGTTAAAACTCATAGCAAATGGAGATCTTTTAAAGAAAGTTAAAATCCTGGCTCGCTTTTTCTATGTGTGTTTCTGACATTAAATTTTCTTGAGCATTTGCGGTGATACATAAAATATAAAGATCTTTGGATTTTTTTTAGGAACCAATTCCCTTGCCTTTGAGCTACATCTTCCTGGTATACATGAAGTTTCAATTATATTGGCAATTAAGAATGCAGATAAAAAAATTTCCATACAATAAAATCCACATTAAAAGATACTAACTTTAAAAGCAAAGTGTCGAGATGATGTTAATGTTAATATGGAATCCTGGCACTTTGAAAACCCTATTGAATTTACTGAAGACAGCTTTTGATCAATAGGAACATATTGATAAGCAGATCTGTGATTTTATCTACTAACTTTTGCAGTATAATGAACTTAATAGAAATTGCGTTTTGACAAAAGATTACAGGTAATTGAATATCCAGTTTTCTTTGGGCTCAGGTGAAGTTATCTGAATTATATATGTGAGATAATCAGAACTTAGCCTTATCAGGTTGAGAGAGACAAGGGGTGAGAGTTAGATGAGTTAGATGCACAGATATTATGCAGAAGTGGACTTTTAACACAGGTTGATTTCCATGAGTAGAAGACTTGAAAAAAGTTAGAAAGGAAAAACAAACCAAAAACAGTAAAAAAAAGTTTAGAAGACAAATGTAGAACTAAACAAGCTGAAATAACTGGGATATATTCTCAAGATCTGAACAAGATCCATAAAGTGATGTAATAAGGGAAGATCAAAAGGCAAACAAGGAAGGTATCCAGAAGATAGCAAAGTAAGAGGGAGAAGAGATGAAACTTTTTTTCTTGTCGGTGAGGGGAAGGGAGGGAAGTGAATTGGGCTGGACTTTGCATAACAACTAATACCTGCTGTCTTCAGTGTCTGTGTAACGTAGTGTTAAAGGCAACACGAAGATGTTGATCTGTCTTTTCCATCATTTTCTCTTTATTTTGGTGCTCTCTTGCAACTAGTATGACAATGCTGAAGTATGCTCCCACTAATATGTGGCACAGAATATCTAAGACTATGAGGTAGGTACTGGAAAGAAATCAACCATGCATACAAGCAGAAAAGCCAGAACCGATGAATCCACCCACTTGTCCAACTGATCTTCACTAATCATTGCTGCATTTTTTCTGGAATCATGTTTTATTTCTTTTTTTCTTCATTGTATCAAGTGAAATTAAAGGGCTGGAGTGTGACTCTGTCTTAGATGACTTTCACTCAAAATTTCAGGAAGGAAAGTACTTTAAAGTACATTGGATCAAAGTATCATCCCCAAAGTAGCCCATTAAAACATCATCATCAGTTAATAAGTCTCCCAAGTACATCACTTATGGAATTGTTTGCATTTAAACTCAGTATAGTCACAGTGGTACAGAATTTATTAATTCTGGTAAAATACTCCAAATAGCCCTAAATCAAATGTTTATAGACTTACATGTATAAACTATTTCTCCGTTTAATCATATTCCCAATTTCATGTACATAATTTGAGAGAACATTGATGTCAAGGTCACACATTCACTTCTATAAATCAGGTATATTTGATATTATCTGAAGTGCAAGCATTAGGAAACTCAGTTTACACATTTAAACTAACAACACATTGAAGCTAATCAAAACTAATTATTCCATGAAGTATATCTTTTTTGCTGTTATGACAGAAAAATACCTTCCTTTTTTAAACTTCCCTGTATTTCACTTTTAGTTTATTGTCTTATGAATTTACAACTTACAGATATCTTATGTATATTCCTAAACAAAGAAAACATTTGTCTACTGTTCTCTTGGTAATTTTACTTCCAAATATATTTTTAATAAGTATTCACACTTTTAAATTATTAAAAATGTGAGGATCCTATTGGAATTTGTTTACTTGAGTAATCAGAGTTTAAAAAGATAACTAACTGAGCTTCTGAACACAGAACATTTGAATTAATACTAATAATTCTAAATGAATTAACTTTATTGAGTTTTTCATGTTAAAGCTGAAATTTAAATTGATATAAATCCAAAATAGATGACTCTTGCATCATATTTCTTTATTGTTGTTTAACTATGGGGTTTTTTTTTTCCATGATCTTATTTCTACTACTATCTGACAAGAGAATCAAAAGTTAATTTCCAGACTATAAGATATATGAAAGGGAAATAAATGTATATGCAAATGAAGAGTCACATCAAGCTAGGTATGTCTGCCAGATTCCGGAATGGTTGCAGCCACCACAAGAGGCAACAAGCAAAAGAACAGTGGTTGAGACCTGACAAAAAAAACCCACAAACATTTCAGAATCTGTCCGTACAGCTGCTAAGCTTCAGTCATCCATCGAATCAATGCATCCTCCAGGCTCACTGACCAAGACTTAAATGCATTTCTCTGTTCATCAGGTTAATAGAGTCAAGATGATGGTGTGTGTTTTTCAGCTATACTAGCAAGTACTATGAAGCAGTAGGATATAACTGTCTATGCAGTTAAATTGTTAGTATGGTTCCTGGGATGATTTTAGTCCTGTGCAATTTACTGTCTTCAATCATTCCCAGGTACAATGGAGCAGTTAGCAGAGACCAGAAGCAAAAATCCAGACCACAGCTATTCTGTTCCAAAGAAGAATACATTAACTGTGCAGTTATGGTTAAGCCCTATCATTTAACATCTGAGTCACAGGAATATCCCTAGCACTATTTAGTTTATTAGTATCAAAACAAATCAGAATTTCAAAAATATATTGTCTGAGGAAAACATGAATAAAATCTACTCATACAAACTAGTAAAGGGTCATGAAAGGAACAAAATTTCTTAAGATGTGCTACATAAACCCTTTGAAAAGATGAAGTAGAGCCCACTTTTTTAAAATTTTTGCTTTCTGTTTCTTCTGCGTTACTATATTTCCCCAATGTGGAGTTAAAACATTGTTCAGGCATCAGCTTGATAGTTGTGATGTCTCTATTTTTAACCTAGTTATGAAAGTCACATGAATGTAAGGGAATCAGTGTTTACTACTTCTTTATCTTTTGCTCTGCTGACCTCTTTGAACCAGCAAATAAAACCAGAACTGCTTTTAGCTGGCTCCTTCTGGTGATGTTGCTGCTTTATAGTTATGATATATCTCCAGAGTTAGTAGCCTACCTATCACTGGAGATAGGTCTCCTCTTATGGGGGGGGGGAGGGGGAGGGGGAAGGGGAAATTGGTTTGGTTTGGGATTTTTTTCTGTTCTGTGGAGTGGGTTGGTTTGTTTGTTTGTTTTTGTTTCTGTTAGGCTTTGGTTTTTTGGGGTTTTTTTGCACCTGACACTTCTTTTCCCAGTAAATGGGTTTTTTTTATTCCTGTGTGCAGCCAACTTGATAGGTAGATCAGCTCTTGGGAGTAAAAGAGAGAGAATACAATTTAAGGAGTGTTATGGACAGAAACGTAAGAGGAGGGGAAAAGATGCTGACACAGTTGCCAAGAATGAGAGTATTTCCTTCTTTTTGCAAAGCTAGTGATGAGAGAGGTACAAATAGGACTCAAGAAAAATGTGGCTTTATGTTATTTCAAGATATCCTATTCCTCTGCCTACATATTATGGCAATTAGTGACTAAGAAAGATCTAGGTAAGCCTTAGTGTTTTGACAATATTTCCACAGTGTGTGATACTTACTAAACACTTTAAACTGAAAATCAGACTTGGTCCTACCATGCAAAATAATCTTGTCAGACACTATTTTATTTGTCATCCTGCTTCCTGTGCCATTCTCCCTTCCTTCTCCTTCTATTTTATTTTCTGGCATGTTATATATACCACAACAAATCAGAGTTCAAACAATATTTATGCTAAATATCTTACTTATAGACTATAAAGCCACTTCGTGATTTTTGTAAGTGGAAATGTTTAAAACACTGTTCTATGTTATGCCTCGCTTTTTCTGTCAGCTGAAATTTGTTCCTGTTCTGAACTTTTATGGAAGTTATTAAATAGGCCTATATAATAATTAGTATTAATCTATTTTGTTCAGTGGCAAAAGTAAATCTTCTCTTCCAGGGTACAAAAGATAAACACAGATTTATTTCTTCACCTAGAGACCTAAATGTGTTTCCTGGATTACGGGTAAAATAATTAACTGGAATAAAGCTTCCTTCTTTTTGAAGTGTCATATTATCTTTCTAACTGCAGCATGATAATGTTCAAAATACCAAAGAAATACGGAAATAATGTTGGAAAAAGTATTTAAAACTCAATTCCACGCTATTTCTGATTCACAGAACTTTTATGTCTAATGAATATCATGTTGACGTTCTCTTAGCAATACTTTTAAGTTCAGAAAAACTTTAACTGTCTCAACAGCATCCTAGAATACTTATAGATGTGTGTGGGGATAGTCAGAGGGATCAAAACTGGGAATCAGCTATCATTAAGAAATTTAAACACTGACATTATAGGACCTCACTAATCATCCAGGTTCAAATTACGAACTCATGGTTTAGGGGACTAAAGTTTAAAATATATATATTCACTTAGCTGCAAGTAAGTAATTTTTTTTTCAGCTGCCCCTACAATTCTGTTTTCTTCATAAGCCTGATATAAAGGTTGTGATAATGAAACACTTTTATACTGCGTCATGAGAGGATAATTTAGGGCTATTTGCATATATAACAAAACCCCCAAAACTCCTGAACAGCGGGTTAGTATACTTCTGCCTGCGTTTCCCATTCTTCCACAACTCAAAGAGTAATATGAAAAGAGACGTGGAATACAAAATTGCTGAAGATGACAGAAACGTAGAAGCCAAAGATAATCAGGCATTTATTGCTTACATTAAGAAATTCACATTGCAATATGAAAGGATCTTTTTCAGAAAAGATCTGTATTTTTATTTAATGGAGCTTTAGAAGTCTAGTAAAGTATCTTTCCTTTCCCACTTGTGACCCATCTGTTACATGTTCAAGTCAGAGTAGTTAAATGGGGAGGAGAGGACAGAGTTGCAAAGGCAAGGCATGATTTTGAAAAGGAATGTATGATCAGTCATGATAAAAACAGCAGAGTTCAAGTATGGAGCAAAGGCCCTGAGACTTGACGTGGAGAGGTCATTGTAGGCCTTGATGTTAGCATATCCTTGGTGCACAATAAAAGTCAAATTAGAGAGGATCTATGTTGGATTGAGAGGAAAGGAACTTGAGGCAATTGCTATAATCTATGAGTTCAAGGAGTTCACCGATGAAGGGAAGAAGTGATACAGAAAAGAAAGGGGGAATGGAAGGGTTGGCTTTCAGAAGCCGCTGGATATTACAGTATGATTATATTGTTAGGAGAAGAAACAGGAGAAAGGACAGCAGGGCTCAAGAAGTCATGGTGTTGAAGTGGGAGGGAATGGAGTCACAGGCAGGAGCAAGGGCCAAAAGATGGAAGGAGGATGTAAGTGGAGAGGTCACGTTGGATCTCGTAGATCTTTACTAGAAACTACAGAGACAATATAGATAAAAGGAAGAACCAATTCTTTTATATGCCATAACAAAAACTGTCCCACCTCCTCGTTTGGGCTGCATGCTAGCAAAGATTAAACATCAAAAAGAATGGCGTTCGATTCACATCCAGCTAATAGCCAGACTCTATGTAAATGTTATAGTTTGATAAAAATAAGCTAAATCTTGTGAAAAAAAATATTAGCCTATAATCCAACAAAGCAGATCCATCTTTTCTGTAGTATTTGAATGCATCCATTTATGTTGGGAGATGGAGGTGGAGAAAAAAAGACCAAAAAAGAAGGGAAAGACCATAAGATTTCCATCCTACATGAAGAAAATATGTCATGATATTACAAATGTTACAATGTTTCATCAAGATAAGAGTAGGTTAATTTTCAAGTGTTCCTATTGTTATATAAAAGCTCATTTCTTCCAGATAAATTCTTGTAAATAATATATTTCACTGATTCCTGTCAGAAGGTAGTGCCAAATGTGGAAACTAATGGTTAAAGCCAATGGTTATACTAATTCAAGTATAGTGTAAATATTGATTCTGAAGAGTGTTAGCTAGGGGAATAGTCCCAAAGAATTCTAGATATTCAAGTGCTGGTTCTTTTTCATTCAAAATAGCACGGCTCTTCTCAAGCTAAATAGTGTGATCAAACCTTTAGAGTCTCTGAAGTACACAAAAGCTCACAGAATTTAAAGTAGTGTATACCCTACTCTGACACAAATCTGTATTGTGGGAATATTGTAAGAAATTAAAATTCTTTTTAGCACAGTGTGTACACTTATAATGATAATGTATTTTATGATACCCATCAGAAAGTATTTCTGAAGACTTTACTGTTTTCTATTCCCCTCCAGAGTGCAGTTTGTTGTGAACTCCAACATTTTTGTAAAATATTTGACAGAAATAAATTCCCCAGCAGATATTAAATTGTTTCATATAAATCTGAAATTTTGCGCTAAATAGAAAGGTGGAAGAAATTAAATTCAAATAATACAGAATCACATTAAGTCATACTTTATTAGATGCTGGTGTAGATATTTGCATCTGCAGTGATCGAATGTAGCATTAGAATATTTTTGTTATCTATTTGATTTCTCTAGCCCATGGAGGTTTTGCTGCAGCAGTTCTGTTATATAATGATCTCAGTTTACACAATAAATAGGTAACTACTTTCAGTATTCTCTCACTGAAGCAGCAATACTACTCCTCATAATAACTCCACATTTACCACGCCTATAGCACATGATGATTAAATGCTGCGTTTTGCAATATTGAAGATGGAAAATCACTGTTCTGTAGAAAGCAATGTTTAAATAACGTATTGTGTAAAAGAATGGTGCTAGTGCATAACCATATGCATGCATCAAAATAAGTGCAACAAATAGATTTAGTTTGGTGTTAATTGTGAAATTATATATATTTTTTCTCGATTTTTAAAGTAAATATAATTGAATTGTTGCTGTCAGGCTCTTCTTTCATACCTCTCTTTACAGTTGATCTTGAGGGCAGGAGTAGATAGACTTGAAAGAAATGCTAGAATCCAAACTTGAGGGTACCAGAGTTCTTTTGATGAACTGCATGCCTTGAGAAAAGATCAAATTCTTCCAAAAGAGAAAATGTAAATCAATCCATGTCAGATCCTCAGAGAAATCAGGGCAAATGAAGAAACAAGACAATTCTATTCTCCATACTTTCTCTGAGGGACAGTAAGCTTTGTAAACATGACTCTAAAAATCCTCTGTAACTGAGCTTCCCTAGGTGTGCTGAGCTTCCCTGCATGCAGTAGAAGCAGAGGTAGTGTGTTAAGAAATAATATGCTTGATTATCTGAATCTACACAATCTGAATGAGAAATACCCCCATACAAACCTATGGCTTCAGGAACTTTGATGAATGAGGAATGTGAGGTAAACTTTCAATCTCACTAGTGCAGTTTTAAAGGTTCATGCAACTCATTTGGGAGTCCTACAACTGCAATAAATCAGTATTTCTGGCAACCTGCTGATTCCTCTTGAAGTGGCTGACTAATGGAGGAACATTAATGAATGAGCCCGCTTGCAGGTGTTTTCTGAAATATAAGTTCTCTTTCAAAGGTGACTGCTTTTTCAGAAACATCCTACATTTCTCTGAAAGCCAGGAGTAGTAGGATCAAAGTTGATTAAAGGCATAGGCTTCAGATTTCCTATTTCTGGTATGACCACGACAATTGAAAGAGTAGACCCCTACCACAAAAGCTTTGTGGACAAGAAAACTTATGCCAAACTTTTGCTGCTCCAATTGAAAAACTTTCAAATATTTTCAGTTGTTGTATCAGTAATTTCCAATGAAAATTAAGGTCTTCATACAGCCAGTATAAGCCTATCAACACTAGACTTGCTTCTTAATGTCTGTTACATTATTTTTTAAGTGTTGAGGAAAAAACCCGCTCTCCTACATCTGCAGTTCATATGTTTAAACCACTGCTCTAAAATTAACAACAAAAAACTCTGCTTTACCTCATAGGGTTCATGTTACCTAATGCATTTTTTGACCTGCTGATCATGCTCTATATTCTCCTCTGAGCCATCTGAGATTAGGCTCCATCTTTCCTCAAACACAGGGCCTACATGAGGCTGAATAGAATGAAACAATTGACTGTCATAACTTCAGCTTGCAAGAGGATTTTGGCCTTTTTTTGACTAATATTCTTTTTGAGGTTAGTTATAACCACACATGCTGGCTTATATCAGAAACAGTGTGGCTACCAGGCCTAGGGAAGTGGATCTTCCCGTGTACTTGGCAGGTCACACCTTGAACACTGTGTCCAGTTCTGGGCGCCTCAGTTCAGGAAGGACACTGAGGTGCTGGAGCATGTCTAGAGAAGTGCAATGAGTCTGGAGCACATGGCCTATGAGGAGCAGCTGAGGGAGCTGGGGTTGTTTAGACTGGAGAAAAGGAGGCTCAGGGGGAATGTTGTTGCTTTCTACCACTGCCTGAAAGGAGGCTGTGGCCAGATGGGGTTTGACCTCTTCCCTCAGGCAACCAGCAAGAGAAGAGGACATAGTCTTAATCTGTGCCAGGAGAGGCTTAGGTTGGACATTAGGAAGAATTTCTTCTCAGAAAGGGTGATTAGATCTTGGAATGGACTGCCCAGGAAAGTGGTGGAGTCACCATCCCTGGAAGTGTTTAAGGAAAGACTGGGTCTAGCTGACAAGGTGGTGTTTGGTCATAGATTGGACTTGATGATCTCAGAGATCTTTTCCAGCCTAATTGATTCTGTGATTCTTTTTCAAGTTCAACAACTGGGCTCTTGTTACTCTATAAATCCTCACAAGTGTCAGCAACAGGTTGTATCTTCTTTCTCATGCAGGCAAGACATTTAAAATTCCAATGAATAAAGGAATTGTTTGTTTAATTTTTAAGGAAAATTAGGAAAATTGGCTGTGACTCTCTCTTTCCACTTGACTACAGATTCTGGGGATGGAAATAGCGCATTCTAATCGTGGTAATCTGTGAGAAAGAAACAAGCCTGACACTGCACAAAATTCCTGGGAAGCACAGAAGAAAGTAGATTGCACACAATGTAAAAACGGGAAAGGAATCCCATTTCTTCAAAGCCTGCAAACCTTGAGGAAACGAACAAACTGTCAGGCTAAAGGATTTATTACAGGCCTGCAACTAGGTTGTGTTAGAAGGACTGAACAGAAATTCTCATACTAAGTGTATTAGTACTGTCTTAACTCTGTAATAAACAGTTGCGTTTTGCTCTCAGCTTGTGAGTCTCGCATCCATATGCCGACAGTAATTCAAGCAGCAAAATCTCTAGAGATGTAATCTTGAGAAACCATCTAGTGACCCCTATATCATGGGGCAGTTGTGTTGTGCAAGTGCTAGGCTAAAATCCTCTTATTGTGTAGGAAAGGGTGCCTGCAGATTCCCTAGTATCCAGTTTGAGTACCATTCCATGATAAATTAATCATACCATGAATTCTTAGACAACTCTATGTTTTATACTGTAAAAATGTAGGTTCTCTCAATTTCATTAAATTGAGAAAACAACAACCAGAGAAATAAATAGCCTCAGAAATATCTTGATGAGTAGAAATGTGAAATAGAAAATTAAGAAGGAAAGGAAATGCTAGAAGCATGTGATAACCTGGTAGCCAATTAGTTTATTTTGTCTGTAGAAAGTAAAATTTAAATAATATGGGGAAAGCAATATTAAAAGGGATGAAGGCAAACCAAAAGGATTTAATTTAAATTACTTAATAATGAAAAAACAGTTAAAGATAACAAATAAAAACAGTTCAGTTTTGGGCTCCTTGCTACAAGAAAGACATTGACATGCAGGACTCTCTCCAGAGAACAGCAACAAAGCTGGGAAAGGGTCTGGAGTACAAGTCCAGGATCATCATTCTTTTTACATTTCTAAATTTATAAGACGAATTATGAAACTCTTACTCTATTTTCCTTTCTCAGAGTTTATTTGGCTTATAGTTCAACATTCCCTCTGATGTACTCTCAGTTACCTAAAATCATGGATCTTTCAGCATCTCTTCCTTGTGGTGTTCAACTGTGTAATTGAAATTTATTAAATGGCTGTCCGTTGCCTTTCACTTTCTGTCTTTTCATTATGTTGCTGAAGTTGTGCTTATGTCCTAAATCATGATTCAGTGCAGTACTGCCTCAATTTATTTATGTGTTATTATATATGTATTTTATATAAACGTGTCTCACTTCCTGAAGAAACCAGTGATAAAATATAAGTCTGTAGGCATGGGGTTTTTTCATATTTCCCTCTACTAAGATGAGATGTAATAGCTTTGTAGACCTCTTAGGACTCCAATAGAATACATAATGATTTTTTTCTAGATATGTTTTTTCTCTTCTCTTTATGTTTATATGCTGTTCCTAAGAAAAATGTATCCTACCATCCCTGATAGGACGCCACTAATGTATGAAAACAGACTCCATACTTTGCTTTGAATCTTTCTTTCAATAATAGTTGAACACAGCCTTTTTTGCCTAATGTCACTGTATTGAGTCATTGTTTGGTGTAATAATTATGAAATTAATTGCTGGGTACAATTACATAGTCATAGACCTAACCACAGATTTGACGAGAAAACTGAAAATATTGCTGAAAATTCACTCTAGTCCCTAGTGTAGAATTAACACTTGGTGTTTTCACTTTTTCTTTTTTCTTCCCTATAATGATTTGGGCAATATGCTTGTGTTTGCAGAGCAGGAATAAGCAATTTGGCAACTATTACAATTGTTTAAATTATAAGTGAAAAATATTTAAAATAGAACTTCCTAATTTTAAGTAAAGGGAAAAAAAGAAGAATATCCTTGAAAAACACCCATTGCCTTACCTTCTACAAATTAGGCATTTAGAATGAGGATGAAATTTCATGTTTCTACAAGACACCTTCAAGGGTATTATTTTCATAGTGAATTCTACTGAAGTAAATATAACTGAAATGAATCTCAGGCACTATCAGCTAGTGTTGGAAGTATTTTGGGAATCTTGCATTTAAAAAAACACAAAGCAGAGAGAAAGTGTATTTGGCCTGAGGACATATCTTGATCTGTGAATACAATAGGCTGTCTTTCTTCACTACACTATGTAGAATGATTAAAAGTTAATCACAGTGTGCCACATGAGCCAAAGCAGCTTTTTTCTGAGACTTTTTACTCAACATGGTCATAACATCAAAAATAAGCAATACTTTTTTAACAGCTTTGGAATGTTCTAACTTTCTTTTGAATTTTTTTTCTTCTTATTTAATTTCCATATATCAGTTTGTTCCCTTCTCTGTCCTAAGAATTTGTTAGCAATGAATAAATTTCGCTGTCTTTTCTAATCTGCAAATATGAAACCAATGCTAAGTAAGAGCAAATTAATTTGAATATATTGTGAATCCGTGCTTAATGCTCAGTATATGAAATACAAAATGACAGATTTTAATGACTTAATTTATAATTAGTTTATGAATCAACAGTAGCATACAAGTTTATTATAATAACAAAATTATTGCTCTACTTAGTGTTTGATTCTATGCAGTTAACCTCATCACATTTTTTATAACCTATGTATATAAAAAGAGTTTTTCCATTTTATCTTTAAACTAACTTAAGTCTAACCTAAAAAACCTAAATGGTCCTTCTCACGGAATGTCCTATAATCTCCATCAGGAAGTTAAGAGGAGAGTCTGGTAGGGATAGTTTGGTGCACGATGTAAAATCAAACAAACAAAAAAGACAAGTGAAAAAAAAGGAGAGGAAAAGATTTAAAGGTTTTATTTGAATGCATGTATTTGAACACATATTTTAATATATATCTCTAGCCATCTAAATTTTTTCATGGTGTGGAAATAAAAACTAACAAGTCAAATGTTTATTATCACTACTTAATTAAAATGTTTATCTGTCTAATTAACAAAGAGAGTGTAATAATTATGTGCAATATATGTCAATATCATAGCTATTATTATTTATCAAGTGCAGAAGACCTATGCACTATTTATTTGTTGTGCTTAATACTTCTTTGCTTTTTATTCCCAGAAGATCACCTCTGAGATCAGTTAGGCATTTTGAACTGTGTGCCATGTATTCAGGCATGCAAAGAATAATAGTCTTGATGTCACATCATGTGTTTTCCTAGTGTTCAATTATGTGACGCAAAACAACTTGCTATTACACAGTTTATTAAGGCAAAAAACCCCAAGGAAACAAACAAACAAAAAACCCCCATGAAGATGGGTTTGAAGCTTATTTAAATCATTCATAATATGCTGAAAAAATACAGTAATGATTACAGGGGAAAAAAATATACATCTCCTTTACAAATAATGGTGTGTTATTTAGGAAGTATGATTTTTGGGGGCGGGGGAGGTGGAAATAAAAGTTTTGGTTTGAGTCAAATGGTAAGGGATAAGCTGTCCCACAGAACTTTGGATGGCATGGATATTCTTTTTTTTTGCTGGTTATTTTGTAGTGAGCCAAATACCTGTTCACCACTGTATAGATGAAGGTCCTGTGTAAAAAAGAGACATAAATTCTATTAATTAAAAGAAAATCTGGTCCCTATTGTGTCTTTTTTAGATGATATTTGGCATAAACAGAGAGTAGTGCATGCTTGTAGGAGTAGAATTGAAGGTCATCAGTGTTTGGCTATAGCAAAGGTCTTTTGAGACATCAGAAAAGCATAATATTCTCTAGTTTTGTGAATAACAAGGAAACTAAGGAATAACTGTAACAGTTGCAATGACTATTTTTCTGTTATAAATATTATAAATATTTAAAATACATAACTATATGGTGTTTTTACTATATAAATATATACTAAAATATATTATAAATATATAGACATATAAAAATAAAATTATGTACATGAATCTAATATAAAAATGCTCTGTGTAAACATATACAAAATCAATCCTCTAGAAAAATATCTACAGCAGTTTTGCCTCACATTTTCTTTATAAAGGTAGTTGCCCATTTAACAATCTAACAAGCAGTTTCCTAAATCCCAAATCCTTAAATTACAGATTGCTGCATGACATATTAATAAATAATAGTAGTAAATTATTAGTAGTATTTTCTCTTTTCACTTGTTAATGGGAAATATTTCAGGTATGTAACTTATATGACTGTTGAAAGTTTGCCAATGTTATTGCTGTTTTCTTAAAATTATTGGTTGGTTGTATACTGCAGGAAAACTGACTTTTTTTTCTTTTTTTTTTCTTCTTTGTCTTTTGTTCAATTAGTAATTTTTCCTTAGCAGAGGCTAAAAAGAGTCCTATTTTCTTACTCTTCAGAAAGAGTATAATAGCCATTTGTTGGATTGCTGAGTTCTTAGGAAAGTTTTTAAACTTTTTTGTACCCATTACTCTTTTCAAAGGGGTTGAATCTGGATGTGGGATTTACTCCATTGAACACGTTTACATTATCTATTAATTTTTTTCTATTATTATCTTAAAGAGTGCCCAAACTAGCATTTTCTTCTTACTGTTGGTACTACCACCAGTTCAATAATTTTCTCACAATCCATTCAATTTTACAGTTTTTCTCTCTTTTCGGTTTTGAGGAATGCATTTTCACACAGCCTCTATGTAAAAAACTCTAATTCCAAAATAAGGGAAAAGAAATAATATAATCCAGCAAAAATGTTTGTACTTATTAGGTAACATTTTTATGTTGCTCCAAAGTCCAATGGCTGGAAATATGAATATAACAGTTTGCTATTAAAAAACTAAACTGAACAAGAAACAAAAAAAAAGGCAACACAAAAAAGTCACTCTCCACATCCCACATCACTCTCCACATCAACCTGGGATTAATCTATGCTAATATCAGTAATAAGTAAGTTCAGTATGTATTCTCAGGTAAATACCAATCATCCTTCAACAGTCAATGGAGTTACACACCAGAGATACAAAGTAGAGAAATTATTAACTTGCTGCAAACTTTTCCCTCTGCACTGGTTTTACAGATATCCTGCAGCACGGGGCTCAGCTGCCAGAATATCTGTGTCTAGTGTCACTTGACATAAATGAAGGTGTTACAGATTTCTGCAGAAGATCATTAGATATGTTAGACAGCAGAGGCCTGTTGCTTTGGTGGCCAAGGGAAAGAAGGGGGCCTCTAGAAACCAGATGATGTACCTTACCATAACAAAAATTACACTTACCATACAAAAATTTGTAAATGTCACTGAATCCTTTGGTTGGAACCAATTGGATGTACTTAAGACCTAGATACCATTACTGAAACTTGGTGGGATGAATTCCATAACTGGAGTGTGGCTATCAATGGCTACAGACTGTTTAGAAGGGAGAGGGGAAGAAGGAGGGGAGGAGGAGTTGCCCTCTACATCAGGAAGTGGCTAGAGTGTGCAGAGACCTGAAGGCAGTATTTGATTTTATTACAGACTCCTAAATGCAGGTGCAGCTCTGGAAAGCAGTGCCACCCCAACCTTCAAAACAGCTAACATAAAGCAGGATATATCTATCCTTATCTTTAAAGTCATCATTTACCCAGGGAATATGCAAACTGTTTTGTTATAGACTATTAAGTAGGACAGGTGGTGGAAGTGAAATGCTACATATTACAGTCATTACCATTGCATTACCTGTGAGATGGATAGCATTATCAGAATTCTAGTTTGTTAAGAACTACAACATCTCTCTCCAATGTATGTTATAAAGTTTTATTTCAGAATTCCTGGCAAGAGTATGGCATTTCTCAGAACTTCTGTATTTAAGAACATGAGAAGCATTTTTAACTAGAGTTTTAGACTGAGTAATTAAAGGTTAGAATAAAAAATGAACAATGAAAAATGAAATGTAGTAGAAAGAATAAAGAAAACACATCCCTTCTAGTCACTTAGGGTAAACAAGTAAAGGCAAATTTCCCTTGATTTAAACCAATTGTCGATGTATTAAAAAAAAAAAAAGAAAGAAAATAGAACAGAAATATGGACATTACCTGTCTGTTACAGCATAGTATATTTTCTATTCCTCTACAAATACAAAACTCTTATTTCTATTTTTTCATGACTGATTCAGTCTGTTACAAATATGAATCTGAATGAAACATTCCTTTGCATATTTTTGACAGAAGCTAATAATTTCAAAAAGAATAAGTCTAACAATAAATAACAACATAATTTTCTTAGTACTCCACAATATTCTCCTATATTGTTCATGCCTTTAAATAAAAAAGGCAGGCTAGCAATGATGATTTAAAATTACAGTTTGTTTCCAACTGTGCCTTCACATTGACTCAGTGGTGAAGAGATTTTCCCTCTTATTTTCTCTGCCATGACAGGCCAGGGGTCTGCTGTCAGATAAAGCAACAATGTAAGTAATGCTGACTGACAGAAAACACTGAGGCAGCCTAGAAAAATTGTAATTATGCTTCGCATTTAAATACCAGAAAAAAAACTCCTAAACCACCACATTTGGCCTACGGGACAGTTCTCATTCACAGAACTGCAAAATGATAGGAGATGTCAAAATCTGAAAGGCTGTTAATAACTATAGGGAATCCACGACAAGAAAATATATAACTATTTAAAAAAATCAAATACACATTTTTAGTATGATTCCCCCGGAATTCTCTCTTTGTTCTTCAACAGGAAATTCTACAATGCAGTGTGTCACCACACAGTTAGACAGTCTCTAACTATCATACCTATTCCCAGTCTTTTTTTCAATAGCCTGAAGTGTGCCCACAAAATGACGTTTCATAAAAAGTGCAGAGTTATTTCAAATTATCTTGCAACACTATTACTTGAAAATAATTTACAAAAATATTTGCCTGGGGAAAAAAATGGTTTGGGGTTTGTCTATAATAGTGCAAGCTTAAATTTTCTTCTTGCCATATAATAGCTCCAAGATTTGGTCCAAAAGAGTTTTATTAATATCTTTAAAAAAGTTTAGCACATGAGAATATTTTTGTTATGATCTGAACTTTGGCATAAACAGAAGGGGGAAAACACTCCAACTAAGCAAAACCCGATAATATTTAAAGGTTTTAAGTATTAAAGGTAACACACTTGGTTCAACTGTTATTTGCCAGCATTAATAGCTATATTTTTAATTTGCTCAAATGTGTGTTCTGTGCACTCATTCTTGGAAGTATGACCGAAGTAATGATATTTCAGAACAATCTTAGAATATGTCACATATCAAAATAATACCTGGATAGTAATGAAAATTGGAAGGCTGAAATGAACTTTGTGGTTGCTTGCATCTGCAATAGACCTGCTTCATAGATGTGCTTTGAAGGTCTTGCCGGAGACCAAATATAAACATTTACTGGTAAAGCACTAATAATCTGTAAATATGTGCATGGTTCTGAAGGGTTAATCCAACTTTCACTGGGGGGCCCACTTAAGAACTTCCATGTCAATATTTTACATCTAGTGGAGAAAACAGTGTAACTTGATAAAGTTCACCGAAAAGACAACTAAAAGAAGTAGTGCCTTTGAAGCCCTATAATCTAGACCTCAGTCTGTTCAATTTATGGAGCCTGTCTCTTGACTGGCTTGACCTGATATCTTCAGAATAAACAGCACATTTGTGTCAAAAATGAGTGGTTTGTCTGCTTATAGAAATACCACAAAAACTATTGGCAAAAGGAGGTTTAACATGAATTTGTGGAAATGCAGCTTTACAGAGTTCAATTGCAAGGTTCACTCTACTTATTACACACATTAAAGCATATAAAGGAAGATCAATTTAGAAGAAATTTGGAATGATTTACACAAAAATCATGAATGCGAAATGGGGTAAAGGTGCAAAGGATATGGATACAAAGATAAGGGTGCAAAAGGGTTTAGCAACACAATCATTGAGTACTTTAACACTTACAAAGCAATTTGATAGGGCTTACTACTATTATAAGAATTACTTAGCTGTGGATTTGAAATAGTGACATTCATACCATAATCAATTTACCCAGGTAAAATGATATGTACACTTATTTCTCTGTGTGCAAAGGTACCTATCAAAAATTCCTCTCAAGTTCAGTGAAATACTCACATTTAATCCTTCTATGTTTCCGATGGGCACCTCAAGGAGTGTGGAGATGTGTGTGTGGGGCTGGGATATCAGCCTAGACTCTGTCATCAGTAATGGCCCTTTGATTATGGCATACTTTAAGGTTTGCCAGCTCTGAGAGACATCAAATTCAGAGGGAGGTGCTGGCATAGCCTGCTGCAGTCATGAGAGCTCAGAGGCCCTCACTTAGGATCACTTTTTATAGGGTTGCATGATGATTGACTTCAGTTATCACTAAGTGTCCATCCTGGCCATAATCCAAGTTGCTAAGTATTGTGCTTTCTCCCTAAAGTGCAGTAACAATGGTACCATTTCACTGGGGCTACAATTCATAGTGGTGCCTCTGCACCTGGGCTGTGATTTGGGTGTGTGGTTTGCCAAGGCTTCAAAGGATATTTGCCTATCCTTTTCTTCCCATCTTGGTCAGGGAGCTGATGTTTCTGGTTTTTCCCATCTGTACCATGCAAGAGCTCCTGGTACAATCAAGGGAGCTCTTCATGGCCTAACTGGTGCAGTCAAGGGATGCTTTACTACTCAGCCAGTTTGGTCGAGGCTTATCAGGAGTTTATGAGGTCACAGACCAGGGCTAATGATGGCAGTCAGAGGGGGGCTAAATCTTTGAATAAAGAATGCTTATCCTTATTGCCTTTATTAAGATCAAGAGTGATTAAGTTCTTAAGTGGAACCCAAAGTTAAACACTTAAAATAAACCAGATGTAACGAAAGCATTTTAAATTTTGTATGGCTTACTTTACAGATTCCTTAAAGGGCAGGGGTGGTCTTTTGTATTTTCTTGATTTGTATTTATTTCATTTATAACTTACTTCCACCCTGAATTTAAACAATGCTTTTCAGCTAAGTGAAAACAATGTTTAAAGGATTTCTAAAATTTTACTTGATTCTCAAATAGTCCACACAAGTTTTAAAACTGAAGAGACTACACTACCTATCCATATTTATACTTTATTGGTGTCAAAGACTAAATGGTATGGATCTGTTAATGTTAGGACTTGTTAGGTGCAAAATCCATGAACTTCAGACACTTTAAATCTTGTGTAGCTATGAGGAATAGATTCCAACTATCTTTCCATAAAAAGCAAAATCAAACTTCAAAAAACATGTCAGACAGTCAGAGAGATGATCAGATCACCCTGAAATAAAGATTATGGCTATCTTTAGCTAGCCTAAAAGCTCCCCAGACACTGCTGGGTGTGAGTGAGACAAACATAGATAATTTGGCCAGCTGATGTATAGCAGGGTGTCCTGGTCTCTGGTGCCCACTGAAGAGGTATGAATTCTCCATCAGTCTCACACAATCAGATCTGCCAGCACTGCATGGATAGTACAGCTCGTCCAAGATATCTCACATAGTATCAGATATACACATTCAGGCAAATGAACCAAGAATTTTTGTTTTGGTTAGGTGACCATAAATTCTAAGGAGAACTTGAAGGTCTAATTTAGGCATTCTGAAGTTAGGCACCACTGTCTGCATGAAAGACAGAGACACTTTTTTGGAGGGACTGGTAGAGCTGAAGGAAAACAAAATGCTTAAATCAGCCAAACTGGGTTGATTTTCCAATTACTTCTCTCTGTCAGTACTAATTCATAAGGTGACTGCTTTTCTTCCTAAGTTAAATAATACTTATTCAGAATTCAAAACAGTCTTAGATTTTTAGCCTTGCATCTGCACACGTATCACCTTTGATTAATTTCAGACCTTCATCAGCTAGGTTAAGCTGAACTTTGGATATATTTTTCTCAAAGAGAACAAAAAATTAAAAGCAAGCAAACCAAAAATTACCCCAAACAACCCTACCTTACTTTTTAAAGAATAAGCTCCAAATTCATCTGTTATTCTGTAGGTCATCTTTGTGATGGAAAGAAAATAAGTTGCTTGAAACAGAAATAAAATAATAAAAAATTTAAAAGATTGCTAGAATATTGGTCACACTGAAATAAGCACTTCAGTAAGCAGAGAATTAATAAAGTATTTCTTCTTTTAATTTTGTTTTTTTTTTCCTTACCAACCATCCAACTATTGTGAAATACCTCTTGTTTTTTTCCCATACTATATCAATTAGGTTAGTCTTGTTAATTTATTTTTGGCAAATAAGAAAAATAGAGAGGGTGCCCTAAGAAACAGGAGAAGATAAAAATGTAATACTTTATAAATGCAATGCCGTATTGATGATATATTTAATTCTCTACACACTATGCATCTAAGTAAATAAATGACTGTAATTAAAATAATTTGTTAACAAAACAAAGTGAGAAACAAATAAAAAAGCACAAAACCCCACAAACCCCAGCCTTTTTTGATATCATTTGTACAGAGTTACATACATCCTTATCTGCCCTTAAAAAAAATCAAGTCAAATAAATGGAGAACACCAGAAATCCTAGAAATCCTTCCCAAATAATGCACAGTTAACATTTGCCATGATTGGTATGAACTCTGGTCATCTGTGGTGGTTCAGATAACAATGGTAATTCTTTAAGATGCCATAAAATTATTTCTGTCATTTATATCTCTATTCTCCTCAGGGGAGGAGCCTTATCATAAATGAAAAAGTTTCTATCATGCACTATTTTAGTGAAGACCAGTATTTCTTAAATCCTCAAACAGTATAGCAAGTAGCATAACAAAAGGACTTAAAGATAGAAGAAGCAGGATAAGCAACATACAAGTGAGCATAAAATAAGTAGTGACTATATGAAATTTAAAGGCTTACTATTAATATTATTTTGTTAGTCTGAGTAATAATATGCTAAAATATTCATAAGAGTAGGAAAACAAATCCTGAAAATCTTACTAAATTAAATTGGGTAATTTTTAAAATCAGGACTATATTGGCAAGATCCACTTATCAGACAGAAAATCATTATGCAGTTCTTCAGTTAGTAAATATTTGGTTTCCCACACATATGTCTTCCCATCTAAGGAAAAGAATGAAGTCTTTCACTGTATTCCAGAAATTTTACAAACCTACCATTATAGAGATTGTCAACAATATATAATAAATCATTTGAAGAGCACTGGAACATTTGTATTTTATTGACTGTATAAACTAGTGGAGGTATAGTTGAAAATTTGGAGTATTTAGTGACGAATATCAACTAGCTATTTCCTGATTAGAAATGACTTTTTGGAAACTGGTAGTCTCAATTCACCTGTTAAATAGAATATTTCTCTTCAGGGATGAAAAAACTATTTAATTTTTTTAGATTAAATTGATCTGGGACAAAGAACTCTACTTCTTCCTATTTGAGATAGAATATGAAGAAATGCCACACTTTTGCTCTAACTGATTTGAACTGTTACAGAGGATGAGTCAGAGATGATGCCTAATACCAAGAGGAATTTAGTCTTTATTCTTGTAAAGAAATATCCGAATAGATGAGATATACGTTTTCACTGGAACACATTGACATACTTCTGACAAAATTCTCTGTGATAAAGCAAGAGTGCAAGTATTACCCCTTTTTTCCCACTACTTAGCTACTTCTTTCTAACCTGCCTGTGGAACAATAACAGCTCACTTAAAAACGGCTGTAAAAAAACCTCAACCAACCAGACAACCCCACACCCCTATGTTTAAAATGGAGAATTCCACTGGCAACTTGTGAATATTTTTACCTATTGATTAATTTCAAGATACACTGTCATTGTGAAAGAGACAGAAATTTTAAACTAAGCAATCTATTTAAAACTGACATAAAATGCTTACATCTTCAGTTTACTCTTTTATCTTTCATATTGCATCTCTCACTCCCCGTTTTCATTTTGGCCTTATTTCTTGTGTGCATGCCTGTTCTACATAAATGGCCATGATTATTTTTATTGGGTGATTCTGCTATCTATCTCACTATTTCTGAGCTGAATGCAGAGAGAACAAAAGATCCACAAGGAACATGTACAGTTTCATCTTTGGAATATGAATTTCTTGTAGCTGGGAAATAGTAGTTAATTCTCTTTGAACTTTTGCTTTTTATTTTTTTGGCCTCCACCTCATTCAATTTTGCCTCAAAGACTTTTGCAAGTCATAATTGATTTGCTTTGAGATGTCTTGATATGAAAGATTTTTTCCATAAAATTATTGATCTAAGAACACATAAAGGACATATTTAGTTTTAGGGTATCTTTAAAGGTCCTTGTTAAACAGCAGGTATTCTTTTGTCAAAAAAAGGCAGTTATAAAAGACATAGTCAGAGACCCTGAGGTCTTCCATGTCGACTATGTGACTGAACCAATACAAGCAGAATATTACGAGCACAGTTTCAGTAGTACTATAAAAAGTAACCACTGTGCTTGCCATACGGCTATGCCACAATCCAGAATGGATATCACTGTGGAATTTTTGGAGCAGCCAGACGTGATAAATGAAATAGTCGAACCCATACATCTAAGGAGAACAGAAATTATACCATATTGATACTCAACTACCTTGGCTGGTTTTTAATTGCCTCTAACCACAAGTTTGTAAATATTTTGCCATCATTTCTTGCGGAAGAGGATGTTACTAAGGTAGCTAAACCTTTTTAACACTTGAAACTTATTCTAAATGACTATGATTACTGGATTGCTTTAAAACTGTTTAGATCAAGGCAAAATATAACTTCTGTGTTATGAATACTTACAGGTTGAAGGGGAAATTCAAACTGTAAATGTTCAGAAATAGTAATTCATGATCAAGGAATGATTTGGCATGGAGGGCCAGAACACCTGAAGAGAGAAGATACACCACAATATTTTCCTGTAGCAATTATTGAATGTAGGTGTTCAGGGTCATACAGTTGTACTCTGAGAAGCAAGATTTTTTTTTTATTAATCAATTGATTACTGTCAATCAAAAAAGAAAAAAAAAGAAGAAGACAAATATAAAAAAAGAAAAGAAAGAAAAAGAAAAAAAAATACAAATATATCTTGACATGTGCTATGTGGTTCCATCTTCTTTTCCTCACAGAAATGTAAAACTAAACAAATGTGTTTGGTTTGGTGTTTTTTTTGAAGGATAAGATTTGTTTCCCATATTTGAATGTTCATAATTTAGATCTGAATTTGCCTTACAATCAATAGCGTGAAACAGGTACTCAATAAATTACCTGTCTGACCTCATTTGGACAGGTGAATTACAGCCTACAAATGCTAATTTGTGTCATGGTCTGTAAAGGGAGTCACCTGCCCAGCTCAGGTATGGCCATCACATCTCATATTACTTGCCAGAACAGAGTCATCTAGTGCCATAATACTTCAGATATCAGACACTAATTATGTTATTGCTTCCTTTGTTCAAATGAGTGCAAATTCATGCTTAGAATATATCAAATATGGCTAAACCTATATAAGGCCTCTTTTGCACTGTTAAGTGAATTTAACAGTAGGGATCAGATTTCTGAATCCTGAAGTGCTAATTTTAATTTCAAATGCTAAGAGTTCTCTTTAATTGCTTATAAGCAACCATCAAAAGTGATTCTCTTAATTATATAGTTAAGGATCACTTTTTAAATGAAAATAAGTGTCTCTAAAAGACAGTAAATGTGCAAAAGACAATACAACTTAAAGAAATAAACAGAGCAAATATCTTAGAAGCCTTTTCATTATCTTTCTTTTTTCAGAAGAATAAACATCGTAAGTTTTTATATGCCGTAACTCAAGTGTTTTCATCTTATATAGTGATTCATTATTATTTTCTTCAGTCCTTATTTGTTATTATTTTCCTTTTATCATCCTTCAATATTATTATTATTATTATTAAAAATGTAATGCTTGAGTATAAGGGGTGATTTTTTATTTTAAGTTATTTGACATTAGTGTTGTAAGTATCAGTAGAAGTAGTAATGGTAATTGCGCTGGTAAGACTAGTAGTAGTAATAGTAAAAATAATAATATTTTATTAGAACACATAAGTACTCTAACTGTAGTAAGTATTTTAGTATGCCATCAAGGTACGAAAAAAAGGACAAGGCAGAAGTTCAAATGTGAAATGCTTTTTAGGATAGTCAAAGGAACACAAAGGAAGTCACGTACGTTAGAACCACAAGTACCCGGAACAAAAGCTAAAAATGACCATTCCTACAGCATACATCATAATTATGCACTGTCACTGTTACCTCGAATAGAGTATCTCACTATGTACCATATATTTCCATACCAGTATAAATCATGGGCAGATATATAGATAAGTTCAGATTTCTTTCAGTAGGTAAAAGATATCTTTAATCAGAACTCATGTAATCAACAGATATATTTCAAAACATTTGACCTAGTTCACTGATTTACAGCAGCAGTTTATTTCACCTGTCCATTTCTCATTTCTATATCATAGTTTTGTTGCAGCAACAGTGAAATCCTTGGGTAGAAATGTAAGTCCACATTCTGTAACTGCAGTATTTTATTATCAGTTATAACAAATCACAGAATCACAGAATGAACTAGGTTGGAAAAGACCTTTGAGATCATCAGTGATTCTACTTGAAGTAATGACAGCACAGTCTTATCCTGCTAGTAAGAAATAGCACTTGTAATGAAACATGCTCTAGTGAAATTCTCTGAATTTCACTAGATTTCCATTCTTAATGATTGGAGACAGAGCTAAGATATGTAGAAATTTCAAATATAGAGTTTAATTTCTTGTTCTGTGGATGGAAATTCTGAAATATGCATGTCCATATCCCCTGTCCCCAATCTCAAATGCGCCATCTCACCCAGCAAAAAAAAAAAAAAGGACCAGGAAGAAAGATAAGTAAATAGCCTTTTGTAATTCCTAGTCTATTGATGATAATGCTGATGATGGTAGCAGCTCTTGATTCTTGTCATCCCCAAGCACCCTTAAGTTATCTCAGCAACTCTTCAGCTGACTTTCTGTTTTCCATGAAATTTCTTTTCAGATGTATGTACTGTCAGTCCAGGCAATCTTGACAAAATGTTCTTGAAGTTCATTTTATTCTCTATTAGTTTCTTACTTACATTTGATTTCTTACACTTAACAGTTCTTTGAAACATTTTTTTAAGTGTTCAGGGCTTTTGTTGATAAGATGTTGCATTCCTATTGGTTATATTTTCCTGGTGATCACTTATTAGGTATATGAAACTTCATTATTATGACCTTTTTTTAATTTTAAATTTTATTTTTTATTTGTTTCTCTTCTCCCTCTCTTTCTTTTT
>VZRS01011867.1:336947-367101 GCA_013398055.1 Ifrita kowaldi
TTTTTTTTTTTTTTTTTTTTTTTTAACTACATTACCTACAGCTCCCTGCATTCACAGGACTGGGCATGTTCTCAACATTTGATAGTATTCCTAGAACACTTCAAAGGCTAAGTTTAAATAGAGCATTTGTTTGTTACACATTATCAACCCGGTTTAAGTTAGAAAATTTTGCAGCTATTAGCCAGATGTCTATACACAGAAAAGAAACAAAAAATGGATATAACAGAAAATTCAAAGCAATGATAAAAACATAGCAAAATATAAGAGGAAGGTATATTAGGAGAAAAAAGTTGTTTCATGTGTTTCACACATTCTAATACTTGGTGTTTAATTTTTCCTTCTGACAAATTTAAGATAAAAAAGACACTGGATACTGTATGGACTTGGATGCTGAGGCTCTCTAATCAGAGATATACAGATATAATCACAGCATTTTTTTAAAGAATTACCCGACCCGTCTGTCCCCATAAGAGATGATGGAGTCCAGCAGAAAAGCTGGTGGCTGTTGCCACTCTCAATTTGCCTTCTGGGAAGTTCTTGAGACTTTGTGGCTTTTACACTGGCTGGCAGGTTGGGTAAGCTCAAGGTACGTTTCCAGAGGGTTAAGTTAGGTTTGTGTGCTAACACTGCCATCAGCTAGGTCCGACTCCTGTCAACAGTGACCCACATGAATCCTCTTTCTCTGAATGTGAGCACTACATCAACCTAATTATATTGCTAAATTACTGAAATGCAACTTACAACATGTTTTGATGAAACAGACTTCATTCAGATGTTCTTCACTTCTTTGACACTTCTCTAGTAACAATTCCTTCCATTACCACTGAACAAGGAAACAAAACTGAGTAGAATAGACAGTGTCATCTGTGAACGTTGCCTGACTGCAGAGCAAAGATGTTCAATCCTAACTTTAAAGTAAAATTGTGATACTTTGCATGGGAAATCTTCAGAGTTAACATTTCAGATTAATCTCCCCACTGTATCAGGTCATCTGAATGAAGATGGCAGAAGACACTGTTTTCACCTTCTGAGAAGTACATATTTCCTCAAATCATAGAATGGTTTGGCTTGGAAGGGACCTTAAAGATCGCCTAGTTCCAACCCCCTCTGCTTGGGTAAGGATATCTTCCACTAGAACAAGTAAAAGCCCCATAGAACCTGGCTTTGAACTCCTCCAGGTTGTCCACAACATTTCCGAGCAACGTATTCCAATATCTTATCACCCTTACAATAAAGAATTTCTTCTTAATATGTGATCTAGACCTAACCTTTCTCAGTTTGAGGAAGGTTACAAGGTCTAGAGTTTGAGAAAGATTTACAAGGTCTGCAAGCCCTTGTAAAAAGTCCCTCTCCAGCTCTCTTGTGTGCTGCTTTAGGTACTGAAAGGCTGCTAGAAATTCTCCCTGGAGCCTGCCCTGGCTGAACAACCACAATTCTCCCAGTCTGTCTTCATAGAAGTGCTCCAGCCCTCTGATCATCTTTGTGGACCTCCTCTGAACTCTCCCAAACAGGTCCAAATCCTTCTTGTGTTAGGGCCCCACAGCTGGATGCAGTACCTCAAGTCTCTCAGGAGCAGCGCAGAGGTGGAGAATCACTTCCCTCAACCTGCTGGACACAATTTTTTTTGATGCAGTTCAAGATGACGTTGGCTTTCTGGACTGCAAGCATGCATTACTGGGTCTTTTTGAACTTTTCATCAACCAAGGCCTTAAGGTGTTTCTCCTCAGGGCTGCTCTCAGTGGCTGACTTCATTCCAATGTATATTTTATATCTGTATATGTATGCAGATATATATGTACACATATATATACTTCCTCTATACATAGTTATGTATGTAAAGGCAAGTTCATGTAATTGATACTTTACACATACATGTGCAAGTATGTGCACACACATGTATATATCCATTCAAACTGAAATACATAATTGTGAGTTCTCAGTTCCTTATATATTTCTTGCTAGTGGGTTGGATCAGTACTGAATGTTCTCTTGAACTTGAATGATTACTGAGAACTTTCAGTGTGATGGAAAAACAATAGAATGTATTTTGGATAGCATGGGGTATACAGGTAATTAAGCTTCCCTCCCTTCACATTTTTGATGGGAAGGAGAGACAGTTAATGCAACAATAATCCGACTTAATTCTTTAGATATTTACAAATAGAGATGCCATCTGTTTTGCTACTAGCTTTTCAATTCCTGTTGTTCTGCATGCCTAAAAATGCTAAATCTATATGATATCTAAGGTTGGTTAGGATTCACAGGACAAATATTCTCTCACCCAAGACTTAGTGTGTCTTGATCTGCTAATTATTCTCAGAACACACAAAAGATATTGCTGTTGCTTGGTTTGGTAAAAACAATTCTACTTTCAATAAATTTTTAAAAATGCTTGCTCTTTTCTCATGCAAAATTATTTCATACCTAATTGGCAATGGCCACAATGGGAAGGGACAGTCTGTATTCCTTTCCACTAATGGGGTTTTAAACATTAACTTTGCAGTTTTATGAGAGTAACAGGAAAAATATAAAATGGGGATACAGGGGATGTAATTAAAGGGGGAAAAATTGCAGTTAAAAGCTTTCTTTTGTGGAAGAAAAATGCATAATTCTTAACTTCAGAAAGCTAGAAATCAGGAGCTAACTCTAGGCTGGTACTATGGAAACAGCAGAAATGTTATTGTTGATACCCTCAATGCTGTTTGCACACTTGCTTCCATATCTACTTACTGCAAAATGCACACAGATTTCTTGGAGTGAGGATTGTTTTCTAGGCTTTTCTTTCCTCTGGTAAGGCTCTTGATACCTCACTTTCTAACTTTTAAAGTTTTTCATACCTAATGTCTGTGTAGAAAGATCTAGTTTATTCTAAGTTCAAGTGGTAATGATAATGTCCTTTTAAGAACAGAGAACATTTGTTCTTAAACATAATAAAACTCATTCCAAAGGTGGACAACACAACAATTTAAATAATAACACAAGAATTAAAGAGCTCAGGAAACCAGCAACCAGATCACAGACTAGTGAAAACAGGTGTAGTGTGGCTACATGGAAGTTGTTGGAGACAGTTCAGACCTTCTGGTCATTCTTGTCTCAACCTTTACCTTAAATATCCTAGATCTAGTTGTTCATAAAACCAGATAAATAAAAACACAAAAGACAAAGTACCCTCCCCTTTCCCCACTGTCTTCACAATTGTAGAGTATTCCTTTTTGGTTTTCTGAAAGTAGATAATTAGATTAAATTACGGGTAGTTTCATTGTCACTTTCAATACTATAAATCACTACATAGGACATTCATAATACAGTTTTAATTTGCTAATTTATTTATACTAATCTTCTACAACCTGCAATGAGGCTTATCAGAGCAATATCAGTCGTATTCATTTATTTACCATACTATATTTGCCTTGTAAGCATGTGTACAAATTTAAAAATTGTCCAAATTTACTTTGATTGCATGAAACTACATGCATTATTCCCATGGTTTAACAGAACTACTTCACTCCTAGGGAAAGAAGATGAAATAAATTATATAATTTTCCTGGCTTTCTGTAAATTTGTATTGTGATTTAAAAAAGCACATGTATAAAAGTAGACACACCCAAACCCTGAGACACATAGCTGTTTCAAAAACGGGATATTGGTCTAGTGTATGCTGCCCACATGTAAAAATGAGACAAGAACAAAATCCTTGTGTATCTGAAAGATACAAAGAAAAAAGCTACACTGCACCCTGGCAGTATCAGAAGAAAAATATCATTGCAGAGCAGTCACTATTTCCAGTTATATGTGGTTTTTTTAAACACAAAGAACCTTGTCCAGCATATTTTCTAGCAGACAACATTGAAAGTGAACAGAAGTTGAAAACAGCACTTGTCAGAGGTTGATTCTTTAACCACTGTATATGTTATGTCTGTTTGTTTCATGGAGCAGTGAAGTATCAGACAATTGTGTTGCCAGGAAAGGTGCTGAACCCACCTTCAGCTGATGTAAATGTAAATGCTTGCTGAAAACGTGCTGGCTTATGCAGACTGAGGATCTGATCTTCAAAATTTTGTGATCTTTTTAATAGAAAAAATGCAGTTACACACTCAAACAAAAATGCATCTCACTAATGACATTTTTTCCCTATATTTCTGGGGGGAGTTAGAGATAAGGGGAAAAAAAAATCTGAAAACATAATACATCATTTATGTGAGAAATTTGTAAATTCTGCCTTGAAATTGAAACCTAAACACATTTGTTACATTCTACATGCNGCATCATTTATGTGAGAAATTTGTGAATTCTGCCACACATTTGTTACATTCTACATGCTTTGAAAATAGAATAACTATTTTTAGAAAATTATACTGAGTCTTTTAGAAACAGCCAACTCTGTCGTTCAGGAAACTCTCATGCCAAAATAATGCAGTTCTTGCTAAGTTAGATTTATAATTTTTAAGATTAATTTACTCAAGCATGTCCAAACTGTACAAAAAGGATTCAGTTAAACATATTTGAAATTGCTGTTGAGATATTGATGAGATTTTGCCACCAGTAAAAAGGTGAATATCTCATCTACGAAAATACATTAGTGTGTGTACATTAGTATTGACCACTTTCAAAGTCTATTTTACCCCAATTATTCACATTTGAATGACTTGATATGATATATAAATTATTGTCCAAATTGTACTTTTTCAAGAGAATGTTGAATGTAAAGGATTTGATTCAGTGTCAGATAAACACATAAAAAGAGGAAAAACAAAGAGGAGAGAAAAGAGAAAGTGAAAAGCAATAAAAACAAATGAAGGAGGGAAGGAAGGAAGGAAGGAAGGAAGGAAGGAAGGAAGGAAGGGCAAAGGAAAACTAGTAACTTAATCTCAAATGTGTAACTTAGATTTGAGGAAACAAGGTATTGTATGAGCCCAGGAATTTTTTAAAAATACATTTATAACCCTTGAGAAAGATATTCAAGATTTCTGTTTTGTCAACAGATAAAGCAAGAAAAATCTGCCAAAGTCCTGCATGTTCTGTTGTAATGTTTCATTACTGAGTACACTTTCCCCCAGAGACCCACAGTTAAGCCTACTTATAGACAGAAAAATTAAAATCTGGTCCTGTCTCCTTTAAAGGCTCCCCTCTCTATCCAATTTTACTGAGAAAAGTACATGCAATGTATATAACAAAACAGAGGCAGTGTCACAATGTAATAAGATCATTGTGTTTCCTTTTGAGCAGCAGTTAAATGACCTCTTAGGCATACGTGAGAGAAAGTTAAAAACTGTTGAGGTGGGCTGACTCTGGCTGATGCCAGGTGCCCACCAAAGCTGCTCTATCTTTCCCTTCCTCAATGGGATAAGGAAGAGGAAATACAACAAAAGGCTCATGAATCAAGATAAGGGCAGGGAAATATCACTCAGCAATTACCATGACAGGTAAAACCAACCCAACCTGGGGAAAAATAACTAAATTTATTACCAATCAAATCAGATAAATCATGGATAATGAGAACTAAAACCAAGTCTTAAAACACATTTCCCTTCCCTTCTTCCCAGGCTCAACTTTACTTCCAATTTTCTCTACCTTCTACCCTTCGGCAGTGCAGGGGAACTAGGAATGGGGTTTTGGATTCAGTTAACCACACATTGTTTCTGCTGCTCCTTCCTCCTCTGAGAGAGAACTCCTCGTTCTCTTTCCCTGATTCACCACGGGGTCCCTCCTAGGAGCTGCAGTTCTTCATGAACTGCTCCAGCGCTGGTCTCTTGCACAGGGTGCAGTTCTTGGGGAACAGACTGCTTCAGTGTTGGTTTGCCCACGGGGTCATAAATCCTGCCAGGAAACCTGCTTCAGTGTGGGGTCCTCTCTCCCTCTCTTCTTTATTTCCTTCTGATGGCACTCCGAGGTTCAGACTTCACTCACTGTACTCAGCAAATCTTTTAATCTTGCTAAACATCATACTGTAAATGAACTTACCGAAGTTAACATAGGAATGTGTTAGGAATAAAATAACATAGGAATAAAAATGGTGTTTGGTTTCTGGCTCACTTTTAAGAAAGAGACCTACATTTCCAACCAAAAAAATTATCCTCCCTCCATGTCTCACTTCCTATATAGAAATATGCTATACTTTAACTAAAGTTATAGGAGTTCTGTTTAAAGTAGACTTCATTCATCACTTTGCCATGGCACAACAATTTTGCAGTTCATCCAGCTCTGTGAAAAGGGCTGTTTGTTATTCGCTCAGCTAAAGGCAAGCCAAACTCAGGTAGGGTAAAGAAAATGTGTCACCTGCCCACACTCCTCACTTCTTTAGCAACATCCAACATAGTGGCACATGCTTCAGGCACAAGAAATACAGCTCTCCAACCAAGACCATGCCAATTCTGACTCAATTGGCAGAATAATTTATCTAAAAACTATATTAATTATTGGGATTTTCCATTCCCACCAATCAGCCCCCAAGCTGATTACAGGGTTTCTATCTGAACTAATTTTGGCCATTATAGTGTTCATCAACTAGCCATTAATGTCACACAACATGGTATCAAAGGAGGAATTACTTTTTTCAGCTGATATTTTCATATTTTTGCATATTTTCACCAAAATATGTAATTTATACATGCTTCTTGCCATAGTTTGACAAATTGAGTTAGAATTGCCAACTCTGAAAAAGGGACATAGAAAACACATTGCAGGGGGTAACTTGCTTATGCTCAGACATCATCAACTGTTTAAAAGTGGCAGATGGATTAACTCTTCTTAAGCAAGAAAGTCTTCACAGAAGTAAATCTGGTTTCCTATCTATCTGCCTTGCTTCATGCAAGCAGTTCTGAGAAGGAGCAAATCATCACTATAATCAAGAAGACAAGAAGTACCAACACGAAGAGGTCTGTAAAAGCCAGGGGATGAGGAAGAACACTGTAAAGCTCTGAGAAATGAAAATTAAATTCAGCCACAGAATAGACTAGATCCCAATTCTTACATATGGAATTTGATTAAAAAAAAAAAAAAGTTGGAATGATGCTGATATATTTGGGCATCACAGAAAGTTTTGGGAATATAAAAGGTTATATGATAACAATCTAAAGTGCCAGTATTAATTTAAAAAGTAATTGGAAACAAATATAATTTGGTATGTATTATTAGATTTTTAGCCAGCACTACAAGAATTAAAGCTATTCCTAAAGGTTCTTTGGAGTATATTTCTAGTAACCTAATAAATGCTAAAATGCTGGTGCTGCAGCAGTCTGAATGTAGAAGAAAATACTTGGACTTTTTGCAACTCATCTTGTGGAACATGTTTATTTAAGCACGACTAGAGAATATAGAGGATTAATTTGCTTTTTGTTTTTAGTATAAAAGCAGAATCGGAATATGCCTTATACATATTCATAAAACATTATTTGCATTTATGTCCAGATTACTTTAGTTATCCTGTATCATATTTTTTAAAAAGGCAAAAGATTATAGTACTCTACTAAGATTAATAATTTTAGCACCTACGAGAGCCGAACCTTGCAATTCTAAAGGTGATACATGCCAGGCTGGGAAACAGTTTCATCACTTTACAGAGTTCTCAGCTGAGCAAGTAGTCTTATTAAAGTTGATCAGTTTATTTAAGTTACTAAGTATTCAACACAGTTGCACAATATATCTCTGTTATTTCTGGCTCCTTGGTGTCTGCAACCCCTCGGTCTGTTGGCACGACTTTGGACACCTTTACTGAAAGCCAGCATCTAAGCACACATGCACACATTGCTTTTTCCTTCTTTCTTTTTACTTCTTTTTTTTATGAAGCATTGAACTCAGAGGGTGCAGCTTGAGTTCTGCAAAGGACTGTGGGAAATACATGAGATCAGAGGAAGGTACTGATACAGCAAGTGCTACTGAGACTGCAGTAAAAGACACTCCTCTAAACCCATCTCTGAACAGTTACTTCAAAGCAGGGACAGTGTACTGTTGATCTACTGCCAGTAAAAATAAAAAAATAAATGAAGTTAAACTAAACCAAATTCAAGCAGTTACAAAATGAGAATTAAAGGTCGAGCCTGAGGTGGCAACTGCATAACACATCCTATTTAGGGATGTCTTGTGCAGCTATGACAGCTATACACTACAGCATCTCAGCCAGTTTAGAAGGAACTTTCTTGAGGCTTCAACTTGAAGATCTACCAATTATTACAAACTGGTGTGTAAATTTAGAAATTTTCACTGATCTACCTTAAAATTCTGTACAATATACCCCACAGTTCAGTGTGTGCACACATTATTTGAACCATGTTTAGGAAATGAAATAAAATTGACTACATTTTCAAGAATTCTCAGATATTGAGAATTATTTAATAATCCTAATTAATTGAGATATTTAAAAATCCTTTTTAAATTAGTGTCAAAGCACTAGTTGCCTTTTTCACTGGAAAAGACCCTGCTATTTTAGTACTAAAATATTAGTTTAGAACATCATTGTGAGTACCTACATTTGGAAAAAGCCCCCAAACAACTAAAAGCCCCTCAAGCCCCCAACCAAACAACAAAACATACAACCAAAAAACCCCACCCACACCCTAAAACAAAAACCCCAGATAAAGTCTTTGCTATTCATCAAAAAAACTATAATAGAAACAGTAAAGAGAGGTCATCTTTTTCCATTTCCTCTTCACTTTGAAGAATTGTTGATTTCACTACTTTTAATAGGACTATCAACTTCATTTCATGTAAGGTGCAGATAAAAGTAATGCAATATATTTTCTTAGCTCATGAAGAAAACAATATATTAGCATAGCTGAACGTCAAATAAAGCAATGGATGGAGATTTTTATTCTTGACTATCAATTTGAAAATATTTCTGGTAGAGATAATACTTGCTAATCTGCAACTAATTCTTAAAATGGGTTGACTTACATTGAAGATGTCAAGTTGCATTTTAGTTTTCCTCAGTTTATTCTGGAATCTGACATACTTTGCCCCATATATGTGTACAGTATTAAATTAAGCCTCTTAGAAGAGCACTTGAAGCACACATCAGAATGTACTCTAAAAAATAGCTGTTTATCTCAGTAATATTACAAAATGAGTGTGTCCTTACTGGAAATATGACCTGCCTTTGCATTGCTCCCACTTTTGCTACATAAACCGCAGAGACAAAGAAAGTGCCACTGTGAGTGTCACTGGAATAGTAAACATAGATTTTCCATGGCGATCTCTGATTACAACTTAATTTCTTTATATCAGTACCTTAACTTTCAAATAGCTTTTTTGGGGTTTTCTGGGAGCAGTGAGATATTTTAAGAAATAACATTAGCAGAACAGCTAATTAAAGTTCAACAAGTTTGGTGCAAGTGCTAAGTTTAACACTTTACAATAAAAATTATATATTACACAGAAATAAACTCTGAATGCCATTTTAAAAAATTGAATTTCAGAACAATGGTAAAATAATATCTGTATTTATTCAAAAATCACTGATTTTGTTACTCCAAAATCAACAGTTTCTTTCAAGGCAAATGTTAAATTACTTGCTTTACCTTGTTCTATTCTGAGTGCTGTTGCCCAGCATAGGAGCAGCGAAAACACTATCATGCACGAACAAGGAAAATCAGAAGAGAAAGGAGAGTGGCCACCAGCCTACTTCAGTCTCAACTTGTGCCATTGATGAGTTCTCAGACCTGATCATCTCTGCCTTGAGGAGGAACCACCAGGGACTCGCAGCCATCAGCACAAATGGTTGAACATGAGCTTCATGACACTGTGTACTAACAGGTAACCTAAGAAAAGATTGCTGAAAGGTGCTGTGTAAAGTGCTATGATAATTACCACAGTGTAAAAATTAATCCTTAGCACAAGACATGTTGCTAAAGAATCAATGTTCAGTTGCAAGATTTAAAATTAATTATTTTTTTTCGCTCTTTTAAACACTTCCCTCCCCACAAACTTTGGTTCACCAACAATATATATTCCAACCCTTCCCATAATATCTTATGCTCATAAAGTCCTAGGCCCTGAACTGAAAAGAAACTTACTGCACTGACAAAATACTCCTGTCTTATGATTCCAAAGGTATCAAATAAAACTTGAAGAGGAAAGTGGCCTACAGCATATTATGGCTTTTGAGGAGGCTTGCCATGATGAATCTAAACACAAGCCATGGTAGGCAATTTACTTTGAGGCTAGTAAGTGGAGCAGACCAGTTTCTTTGTGTAATCACAGAAGCCAGTTTCCAAAACACTAAATATATAGAAGACCAAAACAAGTACTAACTCAGGAAGATTTTTCTGCAGTAGATGCCACAGTTTTGAAAGAATAGGTCATTAAATTCAAATATGTTGAAGTATTGTTTCTATTGCGGATATAATTCCTGAATTAACAAAAACTTGTGCACTCAATAGGAATGCTGTCTGTTGCAGCACACACTGGGTGGGGGCAGCAAGAAGATGATTTCAACGTTTCCTCGAAAACCTAAACCTAGGAAGAATTCACAAGGAAACAGATTGTATTTGTTTACACTAAATTTGGAAAAACATTTTTGTTGTTAATATCACAATTAACATAATTGAACAGTTAAATACTCATTTAATTGTTTTCATCTCCTAGCAAAAGTACCCCAGCAAGGCCCCAAATATTTAATAGATACTTCATAGGTACTTACCACGGATTATTTAACATTACAAAAAATATATACTGAGGTTTCAACTATATTGCAGTTTCTGGGCAGATAACTATGGCGAGACAGTTAAAAAGAGGTTTTATTGGTACGTTTCCTCATACAGTAAAAACAGTTGTAGTAAAACAACATAAGACTTGTACATAGCACACTTAAGTATAGGGTTACTCAGTAGTTAAAAACACAAGAACAATCATATTAGGGCAAAACAAATGCTCCGTGTGGACCAGCATTCTATTTTTAACTTTGATCTACAGTCTTACAACATAAATGTAAGAAAAAGGAGACAAGGAAGTTTCTGTTTGAAATATCCTCCAAGCTTTTAGTTATTGAAATCTTGCAGGACTTTAGTGTTTGCATAGACTGTAGCCTAAAGCTACCCATTTTAAGTTTGCATACTTTTTTTTTTGAATGCTTCTACAGTTACTTGCCAGTGTAATTCTTAAAGTAACATTGTTTATATATATATATATCTGTGTGTAAAAAAGTTGTTTTAAACTTTTTACTTTATTATTTATTATGAATGGTTTTGTAGAGGTTTTGTTTGGTATTTAATTTGTTTAAGATAATGAGAAACAGCAAATAATTACTTCCTTTTTGCCTTTTCTGTCCACACTTGAGTTTAGACCACTAACATATCCTCTACCGGCTAGTTTTCCAAGTTGATGGATCCTATTTACTTCTGTTCTTATGAAAGTCATTCTCTACCTCTGACTGCCTTTGGTTTTCTTTGCAACTATTTTATATTTGTTTTGCTGTGGTAAGAACTTCAAGCAATTTTCAAGAACTGTACGCCTCGTAGGTCTCTATGGTAACAGCATTATGTTATCTCTTTCATTCTCTTCATTTCCTATCCTCACATTTTTTGCCAAGTAGATTAATAATTATTAATAAATAAAACAGATAGTTTTGTATAAGTATCTACAAAGACTCCAGTATGTGTTCACACTCTTCTAAAAGAAACTAAATTGGCAATAACAACCAGTGTTTTTCTCTTCTCTGTGCACCTCTCATGAGACTAATGAAGCATGGAATGATGAATATGGTTTTAGTGGTCAAGAGCATTTTTGAGCTATTGGACTTTTTGACTGAAAATATACAATGCTATTACATTCCTGGACTGAGAACACTTTGTGATTTTTCTCTGAAGATGATTAGCCAAGCTATATTGCAAATAGAGATTGCAGGGAAACCTTCCTCCTAAATAAGAAAGGAAGTATTAGCTAATTTGAAAGTACTTTTGATGAATTGTCTTACATAATTTGGTAACAGAGTAATACTTTCATTCAATGAAAGAAATGTTTCAGAATTTCAGTTGTTCTCCTATCAGAGAAAAAAAAATAGTTAAGAACTGCAAATTCAAAATCAATGAGAAAAAAAATATTATTTAACCCAGTTTATTATTTCAAAGTATTACATACAAACTAACCTGCAGCTCTTTAGAAGCTTTAAACAGGAATACTTACAGTAGCTTTGAAGGATAATGAGCTACTGTTTTCCTGTTTGTATGGATAAAGAGAAGTCCAACAAAGAACAGGTTTGAAAAATAAGACAGTTAAGGACAGGTGATGAAATAACTCAGTCACCTTTGTTCCCTCACAAGAATAAAAACCTACACATATTGCAGAGGAAACAGTACTTACCTCTGAATCTAATTAAATAAAAAACATCAGACCTAAGAATCAGGGCTTCTTGTTTATACAAGAATGAACAACAGAAGATGATGATTTTTTTTTCTTTTTTTTTCAATCAAGGCTGAACAAAATGTAAAGCAAAAAGCCAGATTAGGAGTGGTACCCAGGAGTAGAAAATTGAATAGTGCTGAGCTTTAATCTTGAAAAAATAAAGATTTTATGAACTATAGTGTGCAGTTTTGCAGACTATCTGCTCTTCTGATCAGCATTTCTTTGATATAATCTTACAATACTAGTTTCCCAGCACTTNATCTTGAAAAAATAAAGATTTTATGAACTATAGTTGCCAGTTTTCAGACTATCTTCTCTTCTGATCAGCCATTTCTTTGATATAATCTTACAATACTAGTTCCCAGCACTTCATTTCTCCAAGAAGTAGAAGTTCAGATTCAAATTCTAAACACCAGTTCCTTTGAAGAGAGGCTTAGATATAGCATTGACAGCTATATTCTGTAAATTCTGATTGTATAATATGCCATCATCACTCTTGGTGACATGTATGATTATACTAATACCAAACAGCTTTCATACAACTGCACAGTAATTTGGATAATCTCTTCATGCTTAAGAATTATTCAGAATGGAAAAGCTATTATCCACTATGTGTGGTACAGGTTTTCAGTTTGTTTGCATGGATTCATTCTTTTTCCTCTTACCCATTTGTCTTCAACAGAAAAGCTACTCTCAAATGTCATCAAAATTGTAATATCAGGTTTTTATTTTTGGAGGTGCTGTAACTTAAAATCTACTTGCCATCAACTTCTAAACAGTAGAATAAGATAACTTTAAAAAGAATGAAATAATTTGTTGATACAGAAAAATAAAACAGTTTTTCAGATGTTTCAGACGAGACAATGGAGTATAAGTGGATTGCCTATTGCCTAAGTCATAAGCAGACAAATTTCATTCATCTAAGTGTAACAATCCTTAGAAATTTTCCCAATTTTAAAGAAAAAGTATCTTCTGTATTATTTTACCACACTATTTCCATAATATACTCTGATGTGCAATTGGAACATTCTAAATTGAGGATACGCTCTACATGCTTATTGTGGTGTCGCTTTGTGTCTTTTTTGTTTAAACCTCGTTTTTAGTAGAAGACAACACATACTTTTAAAAGTGTACCCTTCTCTAATAATTTGCACCAAAAACTGTAGTAGAAAGGGGGGTGGAAAGTCTGAAAAACACAAGAAGTACGTTCATGTCTCATTCCTGCAGCTACACAAAGATTTAATTTTAATTAATTTCCCCTCTCCATTTTAACAAAAGCAAGTAAAAGAATTAAATTTTAATTGTTTGGAGATTAAAGGAAACCTTCAAATGATCATATGTATTTCATTTACACAACAGAAAGGAGTAAGGATGCTAAAAGTTACTGTCTTCTGAAATTTAATGCAAGTAGCAACTGAATGATGACAACAAGACCTTTGATGGGATTAGTCTTTTTACGTTTATTCAAAGCCAAGAAAAAAACTGAATCACTTGAACACAAAATACACTTTCAATATGTAAACTGATTCACTACAACGGTAAACCATGTGTTTAAAGTTAAAGCATGTAGTTAGTATGTTTATTGATTTGAGATCTGAAGAATTTTAACCTTAGTCAGTAAAGAGTGTTTGATAAACACCAATTAATTATTGCTTTTATTTAAGGGAAAAGTGGTTGTTGGTTAAAACTAAAATCCAACAGAATCAATAGATATTCATACCAGATGTAAATTTAATTAAATTATCATGTTTGGTTCAATTTTCTGCCTGGAAAAATAAAACTTCAGGCAAATCAGCTTGTCACCTTCACAGTTTTCAGAAAAGTTTAGAAAAAGTAATTAAAGTAGTGCCCTGTTTAAAAAAGACCATTCACAATTCATACAGTGTAGAATTTTGAGGTTCTGGACTATAATTAATCTAAATACACTATGTGAATGTCAATAAGGATTCCTAGAATAAACTGCTTTGTTCAGAAACTTCATGAAACATATGTTTCCTTTAAATTAACAGAATCTGTGGGATTTAAGCATTTCATTGTATATACTAAACATTTCTAGATTTTATCTAAAGATCCTTAAAAAGTTGATAACTTTTCCAGAATTTTACAGTATTATACTGAAGCAGATTCCATTCCATGCAATGCTACCAGTGGTAAAGGCACTGGACATTAAGATATCACTACAAGTAAATACTGCATTCATCCTCAATCAATATATCACATTTGTTACCAGGAATGAGCAAGGCATTAAAAATGTATAGCAGAATAGATTTTTTTACTTCTCATAAACTTCAAAAAATCTGAAACCAATGGAAATTGTATTTTTGAAAACACAGGAACTATGGACCAAGTTTACTTTTTTAAATATAAGTTTATTAGTAGCTGTATAAATGTATTTTTAGGGCTCAATATTGGACTCCTGCCTTGTAAGGGGGGCTTGGTCATTCTAATTCTGCTGGAGATGAGGCAGACATGAGCAGGCTCATTCTGCACATGGAAAGGACAGCCAAGCATGTGGTCTAGAAGGCAGGCTCTGGCAGCTCTCTTGAGCTTCACGTGGCAAAGAATGAAACAAATAGCACCAGTCCACCAGCGCCCAGACTAAATTATCTATCCTGATTATTTACTGGAACAGTTGCTGGTGTGCTTTCATTCCAATCTGACACGCACTTCTCCAAACAATTCCTGGACATATTTCAAATAGCCATGTTTCAGTAGCCATTTCAAATACACAATTTGTAGTAGTTGCAGTATCTGGGAGAGCAAGAGAATTTAATGGTATTGTGTGACAGGTTAGTATCAGTACAAGAGAATAGTTTAAGATTTGTTTACTTTACTAATATTTAGAAAGCCAGAAAAAACCACATGGTATCCCAAAGATCTTCCCCTAATTTAAAAGCAACTATTGATTTTAATAATGATATTTATTTACCTCTTGAATCACAGTTTACTTTTTTTCTACTACAGTTTTCTTTTTATGTCAACAAAAATTCTTAATCTATTCACACCACTGTGGATGTGTGGACCATCTACTTTTTACTTTTGAAAGGTTTTCTGTACCTGGCTACTTTTATTATTGCTACTATCTCTGTTTGTAAACCTCAAGTTAGACAACAATTTACTTTTTTATCTTTAATTAAGAAATATATATGAGATTAGCTAAAATTACTTAATCACCTCAAAGTTGTCAATATCTGTCAAGACGAATTATTTCAATTTATTAAATGTCTGTCATTGAGGGGAAAGGACATTGCCAAGATGATTATATGAAGTGGAATAGGCTGGGTAAGGAAAAGCATTTCACTTACACAGACACTCTCACACAAACACACATGCACAGGTAGCTGTTGCAGGTACCTGACACCTGCTCCAGTGACCACATCAGTGAGTCTGACCAGGCCAGCCTGGGGATGTGTGACACTCACTCCCCCCAGTTTCTGAATCAGGCTCTGGGCAGGGCTCAGCATCAATGCCTTGAGTCCTCAGCTTCTGTGTGTTGCAGGATGGTGTGAGTATGTGATTATGTGGGTTTATAGCCAGGTTCCAGGAAGCTGGTCAACCAAATCACTCCGTGATGGTATCACTGGTTACCTCCTCATTTGCATTGCCCTGTCATCCACTATTCACTATATTCAGTTATTCAACTTTTCACTTAGCAAGGTCATAACACCGAGATTTTATCAAGTGAGCAGAAAACAATTTAACAGAAGCTTTACCCTTTGGCCTGCCTTATTCTTTCCCAATGATTATTCTTTATTTTATTCCTTATAATTGTGGCAGACAGACTGAAAATAGGATGATTAGCATGAAAATCAGCATGGAATATCTGGTTAAATATTAGGTTTTATTTGGAAACACTCTTTCCAAAGTTTTTAAATATGTCTTTCAAAAAACAGACTAGCGCTTGATTGCTTTTCTTTGCATACCTTAAGCATGAAAGCTTACTTGACATTTCTTTTAAAAACTAAGAATCAGAGTATTGCTCAAAAGAGAAAAGCATCCCTTTCAGAGGAACTTTAATTCATAGAGTTTGGGTAGATTAGCTCTCTCTGTATCATTTGCATTTGACGTAATTAATAGTTAGAAAGTTACATTAAGCTAAATAGGAATTATATCTGGAAAAGCCTTCTGTAAGGCAAGAAAAAACCCCAAACTATTTCTAGTGGCTATTTAGATGCAAGATAAATATAATGAACTTTAGTAATGGATGGAGACACAACTGATACACACTATTGTCCCTTGTATGCTAACACTTTTACACTCAAAATCTTGTTGTGGACGAGAAGTGGAAGAGACCTCATATATGAAGTCAAGAATTTTTTGTTAACTTGAACAAAGTGTGACTGACATATAATAAATCTAATAATAGATTTACTGTTTCACAGTAATCACATAGATTCACAGTTACTGTGATACTTTCAAGGGCAAATATTCCTCGAAGGATATCTGATCAAGGGCAGTTTAAATGCAAAAAGGAAACAATGAGAAAAGGAGGAAGCCATACCCAAGAACATATACGGACACAAACCTCACTGACCAAGGATTAGAGAGACAGTAACAGGCACTAACAAGACTCAAGCCTGGGTGAGTACTCTAATAGAATGGCATATAGAATTAGGGAACAATTATTCCAGTAAGATTAATGGATGGAGACCTTGTCAAATGGGATACTGTAGAAAAGGGAGAAGCCATAAACAAAACATACAGACACAAAACTGACAATCAAATATGATGAAGACAAACACAGGAAATTGACATCCTCAGTCACATGAAGAGATGGGCTGTCAAGGAACTACAGGCCAACGAGGACTATGTAACTAATAAGGAGGGTGCAGGGTATTGGAAGGTGTCAGAGTGGCTGTGCTACCTGATGAGAAAATGCGCAGGGCAAGGCAGTCGGAGGGATAAAGACACGAAATGTTACGAGAAGGGCTGGTCTCATGTGAAACAGGATTCTGTGATTCTATGATTAACAGATAAACCTTAACTAACCAGAGAACACTAGCATCATTGTCACTATGTTAACAAATACCGTGGTAGAAAAAGAGAAACAAAACCTTGAAAATTTACCCAGTCCTACTTTCTGCTACATCAACTGTGAGATCTAACATACCCTAGGCACTACTGATACAAAGCACTCTTCTTTAAAAAAAAAAAAATCAGCAAAGTATATTTTGCAACCTACATAAGCAATTAATTCTGTTCTTACTAGAAATTTGTATTTAACATCTAAGTGAAACCTTCTACAGTTCACTATGTAATTATATATTCTGTGATCCACACAGACAACACTTTCATTTTTGCTATTTAAGTTTTTAAACAATTATTAAAAACCCAAACCAAACAAACAAAAACAAACAAACAAACAAAAACAACAAAAACCCCAACAACAAACCCCATGAGCTATCTTCTCAGCTAAATTCTAAGGACTGCTTATCAGTCCATACTTTTTCATCTGGACTCAATCCCATCGAGTTTCTTCATGCTAGATGTCAGACAAGGCAGCACATGTATTTCCTATCATGGTCTTACCAATGGTGAATAAAAGACTACCTGTAGCCAGAAACTTTATTAACTGAAAATTAGGGATGTTACCAGTCATACTCTTGTGCTTGTTTCAGTCTAAAAGTATTACCATCAAATAGTCTATTAATGATTTTGGAGAACTAATATTGCAAACAGTTAAACAACTATGCATTGCTATCCTTCCTTCCTTCCTATGGACTTCATCTTTTTCACTTCTCTGCTTATCACCACTTTGGCCTTTGCAATGAAAGTGCATTTTTAATAACAGCTTCACAAGCATGAGCTAAGGTTTCTTTTACCACTTGAAAATTTGTGGCAGCATACATGATTTCATTAATGAAGATAATCTTATCTAAACAATTAAAAGCAAAGGTGATTTTTTTTGTTGTAAAATCCATTGATGTACAAAGACTGGGAAAAAAAATCCAAAAACCCCCAAAAAATTCAACCAGGAAAGAGATCTCCATAAGTTGCAAGAAGTAGAAATTTTAGATACAAACTCATCTTCCTACATTTTATCTGTATTTCAGAAACTTTGCTATTTATAAAAATGTTAGTTTTTATAAATTAAATTGTTTCTTTTACAATGGCTTGTGGATCTCTATTGGCTTGTGAATCAATACTCTGTCAGAATTTAAACATTTCAGTAATTTTTCTAATGAGAACTGTCTCCATAAATGAAATAAATCTGGCATAATGTAGGTTCTAGTTAGAGTAGGGCACGAGCAGATAAAAGTGAATTCAGATACTCATTCGTCTCCTCATATAATATGCACTAAAAGTATGTGGAATAAAAGGATTGAGGATCGGGGTTATCAAAATTGGCATTTCACAACAAATAACAGTTCTTATATAAGTAAAAGCCTACAAAAACATATCCAACCACTATATCTATTGAACATGCAGCCCTAAGTAATATGCATTGACAAAGAGATCTGAAGTACTCCATGCATTTCGAAGCTTTTCAATATTTCTTACCACCTTTGCAATATAAATCCTGTATCATGTGACCTATTCAGCTGCATCTGGAGTACTAGGGTCCACTTCTGGGCTCTCCAGTACAAAAGAGATATGGCCTTACTGGAGTGAGTCGAGCCCAGGGCTGCAAAGATGACTAAGGAACAGGAGCATCTCTTACAGGAAGAGAGGCTGCAACCTGGGGCTGTTCAGTCTGGAGAAGATCAGGCTTAGGGGAGGTGTTATCAATCTGTATCAACACTTAAGGGATGTAATGAGGACAAGGGAGCCAAACTTTTTTCAGCAGTGCCCAGTGGCAAGACAAGAGGCAATGTGCAAATATCCGAACACTTGAAATACCATCTGAACACAAGAGAATGCTGCTTTACTACGAGAGTGCTGGCACAAGTTGCCCAGAAAGGTTGTGGAGTCTTTATCCTTGAAGACAGTAAAAACCCAACTGGACTTAGTACTGAGCACCAATCTGTAGCTGACCCTACTCAAACAGGGAACTGGAGTAGATGTTCTCAAGAGGTCCCTTCTCCCCTGAATGATTCTGTGTTCTGGTGTGATTATGTTGTATCGCTATCAGAATTAACTTACAATGGGGGCTTTGATGAAATAACTAGCATAAGTGAAGCCAGAGAGAAATCAGAGACAAGTGATATATACACGTCTTTCTAGTGGAAAAAAAAACCCAAACCACAAGTAACTTTGTCCTATTCTTTGTATTGGACTAATTACGGTTTGATAGAATGAAAAAAATATCATAATCCTCTGACTCTCTCACAATGGTGAGTTGGTAATAGCTGTTTAAAAAAAAAATAAAATCCATGTATAAAACTGTTTGTAAGTTATCAGTATTTGAGACACAAAACAATTCCTGTGAGAAATCTACAGTGTAAAAATGATTAAGAAATTCTTCGGACAAAGGCAGCCTATGAATTCCTGACACTGTATAAAAGATATGGGCAGCCTGTACGTTCACTTGGGGTGTAATTCCCTCTCTGAAAAGCCATCAGAAACCTATAAAGCATTTAACTCCCACTTACTGTCTATTTCAAGTGGTTAAATGGAACTTCAAGACTGTCTGTGCATCAATCTGATGATCTTTGCCAGAACACAGGGCCTGACCAACAGGCTGATTCATATAGATGTACTTCTGTATCCAGGAAAGTGATTTAATGGGGCTCAGCATAGATCCAGAGACATTCATTATGGATGCATCAGCCTGAGAGAATCAGGGACGTATTCTTCTGAAAAAGTGAAATTTTCACAGACTTTGTCATTCCTGAAGTACTGGATGGACTTCTAATAGAGACCATATTGTTCTGAATTCATTAAAAAAGATATCAATAAAAGTCTATTGCTTACTGATTTCAATAGGTACCATAATCTATGGTTATGCAGTGTAGCAAATATTTCTGATAGTCAAGTGGTATTTTTTTAGTAAGAAAAATCCCCATTTTTCCCAGCGGTGCTATGTATCTTAGCCTTCGGAACAAAAAAATATTAAAAATTCATACCTTAACATCACAGAATAATCAGACAGTTAATCTTCCTAAGAATATTTGGGAAGTCAAAGAAGCAGAAAAATTTCCTTTTTTCGTACCTTTTGTTTTGGGTTTGTTTGTTTCTTTGTTTTTAATTAAGACACAGTATAGGTTTTTTTCTGTGTTTTTATTCTGCTGTAGTTATTCTTCCTTTCTGTGTGGAATTTATGCAAAGAACCACTCTTCACCCAAATAAAGTTCAGGGACAGTTGGTGCTAAATGTAAAAAGCAATGCTAATATATTTTCCCACCACCACTACCACTCCAAAGGTCATTAAAATGAAAGAAAAGAGTTAGGGTTACTTTCTATTCCAGGAAATAGTCTGGAGATAATGCTGCCTTCTCACTCCTATATGCAGTGGATTGTTTAGGAAATGATTCAGCATTCATGAAAAGGAAAAACAGTCCGATTAGGAAGCATAAGCTTGCATACATGATATGGGTTTAGTGACATGGTGTAAAGGTAGACTTGGCAAAATTAGGTTAACAGTTAGACTTGATGATCTTCAGGGTCTTTTCCAATTTAAATTATTTTTTAATAATTCTATATGCCATCTAACTTCAGAGGTCTGAGGACACGACCCCTACCTTTATGTCTGTCTATTGCACATTTGTAATTTAAAAGACTTTCAGGTGTGGCTGAGAGAGAAGAGGTATTCTTCTCTTCACTGCTGACTTATTGCAGGGTCATACTCTAAAGCTGAATTTTTCCACACTGGATATCCAGACCTAAGTTAATAGATCAAAGTACAAATACCTCAAAGTTCTGATATACAGAAAGTGGAAGAACACAAAGTAAACGCTTCAACATGCTGGCAAGAAGGGATGCCATTCAGAGGGACCTTGAGAGCCTTGAGCAATGTGCACCTATAGCCCAGAAAGCCAGCTGTATCCTGGGCTGCATCAAAAGGAGCATGGCCTGCCAGTTGAGGGAGATGATTCTACTCCTCTACTCTGCTCTTTTAAGACCCCTCCTGGAGTCAGCGCTGGGGTCTCCAGCATAGCAAAGGAGGGCCATGAAGATGATCAGAGACCTTAAACACCTCTCTTATGAAGACAGCTGAGACAGTTGGGGTTCAGCCTGGAGAAGAGAAGGCTGCATGGAGACCTTATAGCAGCCTTCCAGTACCTAAAGGGGGATAAAAGAAAGATGGAGAGAGACTTTTTACAGGGGCTTATAGTGATAGGAAAAGGGGGAATGGCTTCAAACTGAAAGAGAATAGGATTAGACTAGCTATTAGGAAGAAAACATTTACTGTGGAGGTGATGAGACAGAGGAACAGGCTGCCCAGAGAAGTTGTGGATACCCTAGGAGTGCTTAAGGTAAGGTTGGATGGGACTTTGAGCAACCTGGTCTAAAGGAAAGTGTCTCTGTTCTCTGGCAAAGGAGTTGGAACTAGATGACTTCTAAGGTCCCTTCCAACTCAAAATAATCCATGATTTTATGATTCTGTGATTTTAATTATCTTCAATTTAAATATCCAAAAAATAAAAGAAATTGCTTGTCTTTTGTTGTAAACCATACATATAGTAAAAACAAACACTTATCTTTGTCCAGAAAAGGTCTATGTAATTGCAAAACGTTATATTTTCCCCCGTGATGGCACTTATTTAATAACTCAGCCTAGTGCTCCTTTAGTTTTCAAGCAAATTCATGCCAACATAGCATAAATATTCTGCATCTGTGTATAAGATGAAACACTTAAAGATCAATATGCCATAAATGAAAGAATCATTATGCAATATTTTTGTGCCAAATTAAGGTACAGATATCCCTTAAAAGAAAAATAGAAATTCATCATGTGTATGTTGTTTACCAGGACAGTTTCTGTGGGTCAACTTGTTTTTCTCTTTTCCCATATTCTCTTCCCTCTGCACAACTGTTTTGTACTAACCTGTAGTACCACTTTCCCAGGTAGTTGCTCAAAGTAGACATTACACAATTTTTTTTTGTTAGGTTTAGTCAATTTTTCTGCTAGAAATAATTAATTAGGCAATTTTATTAAAGTGATTACAAAGCGCCAATACATTTTCCAGTCCTCATTCTTTCAGAAGAAAAAACCAAAAAAATCAAAAAACACCAAGACGTACCTATTCCCTTCTCTATTCAGTTTGGCAATATCTGGCTCAGAAAAAGAGTTCTGAAGACACTGGTGAGCGCATTGTGTAGGAGATTTTTTTAGTTGCCTGAGTGTAGGCATGTGATTTAAGTACCAACCATCTAATCACAGCTGGTTTTAGGTCTGCCCCACAAGGGTGGGGTCATGTGTGCCTCGTAACACAATTGCTAGGCCCAGCTGAATACTTTTGGTATATTCACGTACCTCAAATGGCAGTAATTGCATCAGTTCCAAAGTGATCAGGCAACTGATTTGAATCCTGTGCTCACATGAGTGCAAATGTGCATGTATGTAGTCTGGAGTTAAACTTCTGAACTTTAGATCTCTAAATTTTAAATTTAGTTGTATGACTCTAGACCTGAATTCCAGATGAAATTTTCTTGTAAAACTAAAATGCCTAAACTCTCAGGTTACCTATGAAATTGGCCTCAATCATATGCAAAACCCGAATTCGTGATGACAGGTCAGGATTAATCTAGATGTAGCTCAAAGCTGTTAGGAAAAAGTGTGATAATGACATCTGGGGAAAAGTTAATGTGTTTTGTAACACTAATGTTCTCTGGCTCTAAAGGAATCTTAAAATCCAATTTTATACTTCAGTGGGAATAAGTCAAGTCCTAATTTGATCCTAGTCCATTAGATTCTGCAGTTTGTTAGAAGTATGTTTGCTTGACATTGGAGCTAGTAATTCTAAGCTCCTTTCTTAGTCACTGGAGAGAAATAGGTATTTGCTCAAATATAAGGATCTAAAATAGGTCAGCTGAATGAGACCCTCTAAGTGCCTGTTCTATCCATTGATTATATGAGAGTTTTACATGACTTGTTCAGATAAAGATTGTACGCCGTGGACATCTATTAGGTGAGATTAATCCACCCTGCCAATTTATATTTGTTTGATGAGATTAATCCTTCACTAAGAATCGGAGTTAATCTTTTCCTTTTAGAAATTCAAAGGAAATGGAAATCAAAGGGTGCTCTTAATCACTTCCTTGAGAATTTTTCATTCAATAAGTGGCAATAAGTGAAGAGGCTTCTTTTATAAAACTGAAGGGAAATATCTTCATGAATCAATGCAATTCTTACCTATCAATGTCAGAACTGTGTTAAAAGGTGTTAATTTTGGAGGCAGTAACAGAAGCTTCTTTCTAGCAGTCCAGCAATCTATTGAAACGTGTTTAATCTGTTTTGTTGCGATTCTGAAGATCTATTCTGAAGCTGATAGGAGTTGATATGTAACTTGATAAGCAGATCTGGTGCCAGGATGATGCACAGAGGAGCATCCTAGCGTGTGCAAGGCAGGATTTCCCAAACTGGGGAAGCCTCAGAGGAGCAGAGAGAATTGCCTGGAGCCTGTAGCTTGCGTGACAGTGGTTGATGGAACTTGTCAGGATGGAACTCCTCAGGGAGAGGAGCAACAGTGCCCAAACATGCCCCTGCCCTCAGTAAAAGAAGCCTCTGAGTACCACTAGTGGCCAGGAGTGCTGAGAACAGAATGGGCAATTGGGGCGTGGCACATGAGCGAGGGCATGGCGTGGCACTTCACACAGAATTAGCTGCCACAGAAGGGCGTGCAGGAGGAGGACTGTAGCTCTGCCAGCTCGACCAGGGAGCAACGGCATAAAACTGCCAGAGGGCCGTGTCCGCTCTAGACACTGCACCCATGGTGACAGACACAGCTGCTCAGATGGAGCTCCAGTGGGTGTCAGGCTGCAGGGTATGCTCTTACACCAGCACCAGACAGCAGCACCTTGGCAGGTGTGCCCAGGCAGAGGAGCTCCTCTGCTCAGTGCCATTGCTTTGGGAGGAGGAGCGTGGGTTAACAAGCATCAGGGAGCCTGAGGGAGAGACCGAAACTGCACTGGAATACTTCTGGAATTGCACCCTACCTTTTCTGGCACAGGACTCTCATGCAGACAGGACACATAATAAGGAGGATTCCCTATCATTTCTTCACCTGGCTGAATGTGGAGGCTTAAAGGTGTAGAGGGCAATGGGAACAAGTTTCTGCCCAGTACAGCAGATCCATCTTCTCTGTACTGCCCCACCTTCCCAGGTGCCCTGGCAAGTGGAACCAAAGACAAGGACAATGGTTCATCAAGGTAGGAAGCATCTCCAAAGTTACGTCAGCCCAAGCTATGTGTCAAAACTGCTTCTATAAAGCAAAAAGATGGTTCATTTTCATAGGGGACTGTCTCCTGAGGGGAATAGAAGGCCTAATACGCAGTCCAGACCCACACCTTAAGGAAGTTGAAGACAGGGCAAGAAAGCTTCCTACTCTGGTACTGCCATCAGATTACTAGCTTTTCAGGTAGGCTGTGAGAAATTTGCAACTAGAAGTCCAAAGGCAATGGATTTATGAAAGGTAGGTCATGCTTCAGTGACCTGATCTCATTCTACAAGATATGACCCACTTAGTGCGTGAGTGAAAGTGGATGAGTGGATATGGTTTACCTGGCCTTTAGTAAAATCTTTCACACTGATTCCCACAGCATTCTCCTCAAGAAACTGGCTGCTCATGGCTTGGATGGATGCAGGTCACTTGTCAGGTTGCACCTTGAATCCAGTGCTCAGTTTTGGGCCTCTCAGTACAAGGAAGATGTTGAGGTGCTCAAGTGAGTACAGAAAAAGGCAACAAAACCGTACAGGGGTTCAGAGCACGAGCCTTATGAAGCGTGGTTGATGGATGTGGCAGTTTTTGGCCAGGAGACAAGGAGGCTCAGGGCAGAGAGACCTTACAGCTGTCTACAAGTACCTGAAAGGAGGTGGTAACATGGTGAATGCTAGTTTCTTTTCCAAGTAACAAGTGATAGGGAAAGAGGAAATGGTCTCAAGTTGTGTCAGGGAAGATTTAGATTGTATATTAGGAAAAATTTCTTCATATGAACAGGCTTCCCAGGGAAGTGGTTAAGTCCCCATCCTGGGGAATATTTAAAAGACAAGCAGATGTAGAGAAAGAGACACTGGAGAGAAGCACTGCAGTAAAAGACCTGGGGGTCCTGGTTGATGGTAAATGGAATATGAGTCAGCCAGGAAGGCCAACCATGTCCTTGGGTCCATCAGGCACAGCACCGCCAGCCAGGCTTGGGCGGTGATTGTCCTGCTCTACTCTGTGCTGGTGGGGCCTCACCTTGGGTGCTGTGTGCAGGTTTGGGTATCACAGTATAAAAAACCTAAAAAGCTATTAGAGAATGTCCAAAGGACAGCTTTGAAAACAGTGAACGGTCTGGAGGGGAAGCCTTACGATGAGCAGTTGAGGTTACTTGGCTTCTTCAACCTGGAGAAGACTGAGGGGACACCTCATTGCAGTCTACACTTCTTCACATGGGGAAGTGGAGGGGCAGGCACTGATTGCTCACTCTCTAGTGACCAGTGACAGGACCCGAGGAAATGGCCTGAAGCTGTGTCACAGGAGGTTTAGGTTGGATATTAGAAAGAGGCTCTTCACTCAGTGCATGGTCGGGCACTGGAACAGGCTCGTCAAGGAAGTGCTCACAGCACCAGCCTTACAGAGTCAAAGAAGAATTTGGACAATGATGTCAAGCACATGGGGTGATTCTTTGGGCTGTTTTCTGCTGGGTCAGGAGTTGGGCTTCAGTGATCCTTGTGTGGCTCTTCCAAATCAGGATATTCTATGATTCTATAAAAGCAATTGGCCTCTGTGTGACATTTTTATATAACACTTGTGTATGTGCATGTGTGTAATTCAAGCCAGAATAGTTAGCAAGTACTCTAGGAGACTAACACTGGGGAGACTTTAGGCCTAGGAACTTGGTAATGGAGTGGGTCTGTGAGTCATGGGACATTGTACATTTCAATGCCTACAGCTTGAGAGATCTGGGGATCTGGAAGCAACTACTGTGTTTCTACAATTTATAATGTATATAAATATCTGTATATGTATAAATATAGATATTCTGTCAGCAGATTTCAACCTTATTCAGGAGAGAGGAGACAGCTATCAGCCCATCCATGCTTGTTTGAGTACTATGTTTCTCGTCTCTGCTGATCCATGTGGTTAGCCAAGTGTATATACATTGTGTTTGTGTGTATTCATGCATGCTTGCCTATCAGGAATTTGTGCTCACCCTTGCCACTGGCCGGACCTGAGGACGAAGAGCAACAGCAGTCTCATACACATCAGGCTATTGGATTCGGCAACCTCTCACACTTGTACTGTTGATGCAGTCAAAAACCTTTTTTATACAACCTTCTCCCCCTCACTACCTCATTTTTGACTGCAGTGAAAAATGGGGAATATGATAAACCATATGCCTGATTCCAGTTGTTGTTTTTTATTGTGTGCATCATCAAAATTTCTAAATTAAATCGAAAAAAGCAGGTCACGAGTTGAATGCTATCTAATTATTTAATCCCTTAAGTACAATATCTGGCTAGAGAAAATAACTTTATGTATAGAAGTGGCCCATTTTCTTTCTATCCCAAAATAAAATTATGTGAAAAACCTCACTTTTTTTCTCATGTCCACAAAATGCCGTTTTTCTCTCAAGAAATCCCGTAAACAGTGAGGCTGTTCTGCAGAGAGTTTACTGCCTCTGGCATGCCCATGTTCCTCTTTGGGATCCAGTGAAGTGAACTGGAAGCGGATGAATGAATTGGGCACAGTGATGATGTACTCCTGGTGGGTCCATTCATAGACAGAGCACAGCAGTCAAAAACATTCTTTTTCAGGCATAGAAAGAAAGATTAAATCTGTTAGGATTTGAAGGAACATTTTCTCTACATCTTCCCTTAGGATAAACACAGTGACATTTCCATAACAGATAGAAATGGGGAAAGGCAATGCTTTTGCTCATAACAATGCTTTGCTACAAGATCTTATCAGATTTTCATGGCCACAAAAAGAAAATGCTGATTATTCACATCTCTTCAAAAAAGGAGGCAAATGTCTCCAATGAAGGGCTGTCTATCACTCTTTCTTTTCTCCTAAATGAATGTTTTAAATATTGGCAGAAAGACTGAGTAAGTTATTATAATTCATCTACTGGGCTTCACTCAAACGGTAACCTCCTTGCCATTCTAGTATTGTTCCTCTGGGGAGGAGAGAAAGGCTATGTACATCTATTTGCTAAAGCAACATTTATTTATACTTGATAGCATGAAAAGGGTCTTTGATATAATGAAGAGTGTTGCTTAGAAGTAAATTACTCTTTAATAATACTAATTAAATCTTCAGTGACACTGAGAATGACACCTGAAAGGAAAGCATTGCTTATAAAGCACTCAGGAAATAATTATAATCTGAAATCTGTGGCTTTTTCAGAATGGAAGATGCAAAAACATTCACAGGAAGATGTTACTGGCAACACTTGTTCTTTAACTCTGGTAGTTTCAAGGAAGTTGGCATGTAATTTAATAGAAGACTATGTCAATTAATTCCAACAGTAATAGGATTAGTTTGAATATTCCAGGTAATGTTTCATAGCATAAAAAGTAAAAACTCTTCTAGACTAATCATGAGGCTTTCTTTTATATGCTCCTAATTCTAGCTGACTTTCTGAAAGAGTCAGCCAAACTTTTCTTCAGAATATTGAGAGAGACGTTCAAAAAAGGTGGAGCTGCTTTGATGTCTGAATCATGCACAGAAAGTTGAATTAGTCAGCTCAGTGATGCAGAATAGCTGTACTTTCTCTCCTCTGGTAGACATGTCTCCTCGGGGTTGAAGCAGGGGGTGTCTAATTGAATCATTTCCTCATTCAGCTCAAATACAGCAGATATGTAGTTCAAATCCAGAATATTTGTTGTTCAGTGCATGTTGTGATTATTCATCATAATATAAATATTAAAGATTATAATTAAATTCAGGAATTAATTTTCATTGGAAATAAAACATGAATATTATCAAATTTATCTTTCAAGTCCCTTTGGAAGTGTTACTTACAGAAATGTATAGAATTAATGAGGCTTATTAATGAGAAATAATAAGGTTTATTCTTACAGAACTCTTAGAAATGTTTCCAGTTTCAAAGCATTTTCCCCTTCTTTCTTCTCTCTCTATACCACCTTTCCTCTACTTTTTCTGAACTCTTTATTGATGAAACTGAAGAGTCCTGAAAGGTTTATCCATCTTTCAAAAGTTTTGTTCGTTCAAAGCAATATAGTAGGGGAAAAAAAAGGTGCAATATTGAATTTTCATTTCAGAAAGCTACTTATCCTTCCCCCAAACCCCATCTTTCCAAATTAATGTGACAGTAGACAGAACAATTAAATACCCCCTCCCAGGGTTTCAGTTGACTTTGCAATTTAGCAATGTTGCTGCATAATCTTGACTTGAATTTCTGGAAAGAATTGCTGCATTGTGAAAAAGATTTGTGACAAAGCATGTGGACTACAACCTTGCAAGAGAGGAAAAGTAACATTTTGGAGAAAGATATGATTTTTGAGCATAATTGGTAGGTCAAGGACTCAAGACAAAAACCAGTGGCATTGAAAGAGAAAAACTAGAAGATTCAGAGGGTGGTTACTCAGGAGCATCCAGAATCAAACTGTTTCAGGCATCATCTTTTCCTACAAGGCAGCTACCTAGCTAACAAAGATCTCACTGGATTGGTGAGAATAATAGTGCTGAACATTCTAGCTCATTAGACCCAACTTCATATGTAGCAAATAACTAACTTGCTTTTTATTTTTAATTTGTGTATAACTTTATACAGTATCTCAGTAAAATTTTCTCAAAAAGCCCCAGGGTGGGACGGTTACAAGGCATGAAGAGGTCAAAGAACTTTTCATTTGTATCAAGAGGAAAATGCTAAAGAGGTAACAGAAGTATAAGAAATGAGGAGGGATATAAAATCAATGTGCTTCTGAAATGACTGATCTAATCAAGTGCTTTTATTAAATCAGAATTTAACAAGATAAATTAGAAAGGTACACAATCCCAAGGCAATAAAGATGCTATGAATATACAGTTTGATAAGAAGCTGCATACTGAACTCTTAAAGGAAGCACAGTACCTCCACTTGGCCTGTATTACTTGTGTTCCTTCCTCTCGAAGGCTGTTGAACCCCTACGAGTATTTCAGAAAATCACAGAGAAGTGAAGATAAACCTCTTGTGTTGTGTTCCACTGTGGGGAACTGCGAGGAGCTCTTTTAAAAATGGATGGTCAGGAACCAAACGAAGCCAAACGAGGCAAACATTGTATCTGAGAACCATTTATTGACAACGAAAGGAGAAGGAAAAGGAGTTGCCTGAGTGAAAGCTAGAGGAGACAGCAAAGAAGAAAGGAAAATGGAAAAGGGCTGGAGGAGAGGAGAGAGAGGGGACAGAGAGAAAAAGAGGGCGCTACCCGCAGCGAGTCAGGGCAGTGCGGTGGGTGCCCAGGCAGCGCTGGGTGCACACGCTGCCCGCCCGCGGCAGGGCTGGCTCTGACCGAGCCTGCGCGGCTCCCGGAGGGACGCGGCTCCACAGGCGCGGCTCCCGCCGCGACGGCCGCGGACACGCGGTGAGCGGGCGCTCGGACGGGAGTACCAGGACCCTGGACAGGGTCACGGCGACCGGCTGGATCGGGGCGGCAGGGCTGGAAGCAGTGACGGCTGGATCGGGGCGGCAGGGAAGGAAGCAGGCAGCCCAGGCAGGAACACAGGGCGAAGCAACGAGGCAGCGGTCAGGGGCGCAGGAAGGTAGGACAGGTGTGAGGGCGAGCCAGCGA
>VZRS01011868.1:0-30551 GCA_013398055.1 Ifrita kowaldi
AATATATAATATATATATTATATGTGCATAACATGCTGCAATCTTGCCTAAGAAATTGGCACATTAAACTTTTTATTTTTAATCAGTAGTTCTTTGCAATACTTTTAGAATTGCCAGTGTGAACAGTGTAACATCAATCAGTTATGATTCTGGCTAGTGTGGATTGTGGAGATTGTGGAGTACCCCACAACTGTATAGCAGCCTTTTCCTTTGAATTGGTATTTTTATGTTTTTCCTGCTGTGAATTCAGTCGTGGACAAAGTTACTATAGTAACTATTTGAGATGTATTACAACATGCTCTATTTAATCAGCCAGTTTTCCAGAATAATTAATGCTGAAAGGTAATTAAGGTCTGTTTCTGTTCTGTCTAGTGAAAAGCATTAGCCATAACTTTTTATTCTTGATTTTATGATATCCAAACGTTCTGAAACTTAAATTGTTGCATCCTGACTCTGGATTGCCACAATGTTCAAACCACTGTGATTTTTGTCTTCCTGGCCTCAGGATACAAGACAAATGCTGAAATAGATCAGAATTTGGAGTTCATATAAAATGGGAAGAATTAAACTGAAATGATGGTGGGAAATTACGTGAACAGTCTTGTTGCTGTGCTTTAAACCTGAAAGGCTGAAGGAGCTGAAACATATTTCAAATAGGACTTAGGAATATAGAATTTAAGTGATGAAGGCTGGGAGCCTCAGAGAGCATAGGATGTGAGGTAGGTTCAGTAGTGCTGACAGGAAATTACAGGAGCTGGAAAAGTATCAGAAACAGCTCATCTCTTACTTCTGATCCTCACTGATCAGAGGTGTGGAGGGTGAATGGATCGAAAATAGCAAGTACATCTGTTTCTTACATAAAACTACCCTATTTTATATATTCTAGGGACAGATTAAAAGAGCAGCTCCATAGTTAAGTTAGTGCTTTTCTTGTACTGAATGGCTCATGTGGAGTTTCCTATCAGTGACTGTCCTGAGTCCTTCTCAAAGAAGTTTGTCTCTGAAATGTAGCTAAGATTTCTGTCCTCGATAAGAAGGTTTCCTTTTAGTGAGCTGAATGAACTTGAAAGATCCAAATCATCACTTGAAGTGGTTTATAGACTATACATGATAGCCATTTTTTAGGAATTAATTTTGCCTCAGCGCTGTGCTGTGGTTCTGAAGGATGTTACATTCTTTTGAACTTTCAAGCAAGCCTTTCTTCCTGGAAGCAGGTTCTTGGAATTCTCTTACTTTCCCACCTTTCTCTGAGTCCTTGTCCCCCAGCCCCACCAAGACAGATCTTGAAACCGCTGCTGAAGATAAAATGCACCTCCTTAGGCACTGTGGGAAGCCTGTCGACTCTCCTGCTAATTCCTGAAGCATTTGTGTCCTGCAGCTGACTGGAAGGATTTCTTAACACTGTTTTGACAGTGCCTAGCCAGCAGGAATTCTGAATACAAGATCACCATCTTCTGCTTTAAAGTGATTGGGGACAGGAACATAACTGCTGTGTATCTCTTGGAACATGTGTCTTTCCTTGGGATACAGATGATGTATTTCGTTCGCTGTTGTATTGGACGATTTAATTAATTTTAGAAAATAAAAATTTAAGTTCTTCATTTTTTTGGAAGAAAGTTGGTTTCTTGGTGGTTGCTAGCCAGTTAGAACTCATGCTTGCTTCTGATAATTATCTTTAAATGCAGTTCTGCAGTGTTTCCTTCTGAAGTCTTCACATACATATACTTTAACATGTTAGGTTTTTGTGAGTGAAAAGTTTTGCGCTGTCTATAACACACTTGGCAGTTGAATTATGTTGCTATAAAAGGAAGTATTGCTTGTTCACAGTCCTTAATTACAAGAACTTAAATGTAAAACTTCATGATGAGTAACTCCACTGTATGCTGCTGCTTAATCCTGTGCTCTCTGTTTATGGCTGAAAATCATGCAGATTACTGGTGTGCTAATGAAGTTAACTGTGTTTCTAGCCCAGATGTCAGAGCATTTCTTCAGATGGATAACCCAAAACACCAGTCGGATCCATCTGAAGATGAAGATGAAAGGAGCAGTCGGAAGGTAATGAAACAGAAGTAGAACAGTCTTCTAAATTTTAGCTACTTGAGGGCAGTCTTCTTAGGTATATTATTTACTGAAAACTACTGGTAGGTTTTACAATAAATCCCCTCCCTGCTCTTTTTAAACAACTCAGTTCCACTGTGGGCTGTAGGCTATTTTTCTGTCAGATGTGAACTGCAGAGAGGAGTAAAAGTGATTGCTGGCTTTGTCTTGCTTATTCCCCCCTTGCTATATGGGTTTAAGAAACAACTTTAGTCATAGCTTAGCTGTCATAGTTTTTGCACTCTGTTCAAAGGCTCTTGCTAAGAACATCTGGCAAGGAGCAGGAGAGATTGAATGTTTAATTGTCTTTTTGTTTGCTTGTGCATTCTTCTTTTTTAAAGATGGGGAGAAATAGAATTCTCTCAGGGGAAAAAATGCAGTCTTACTGAAAGTCACTTAGGAGTAAGGATGGATTTGATTTCATTTCACATGTAACACTGTGTGAGGTCTGAAGTTTCTTTTGTCACAAAAGCCACTATATAGCTGGATGGATTCTCTGAAAATTAATTTACAGCCTCCAGAAACAGTGCTGTTTGAAAAAAGAAGTATGTCTAGGAAGGCAGAAGTGCCATATTTAAGCTTGTCTTCTCTATTACTGCTTGGCATAAAGGTGTGATATTAATACTTCTCTTCTTATTCAGCCCCTGTTAAAGATGTAAGAGTTATTTCAGTTTGTGTGTGATCCACGGGAGATTTTGTGTGTTCTGAAAGTTTGATTTCCAAAGTCACTAATTTAAAATACCGGTTTCCTCCTCCTTTGAAAGGTATTTTAAGTAATGTGGAATGATAAAAACTGTCTGTGGAAAATTAATGACGTGTCATGCCACAAGAAATTCCAAAATAGGAAGAGAGCTACTGCATAACGGCCTGGACCCCATATTTTTGATGGAAAATTCACCCTATAGTTGCTGTAAATGATGAAGCCAAACAACAAGGAACAAAAAAAAGCCTTTAAAAAAAAGTATTTTTTACAATAGCTCTTTTAAAACTGTCCAGTACCACTGGCTCATTTCAGTGAGTAGTGGCATCCAGTGCTGCTTTCAGGCCATTCTCCACTTCTGGAGTACTGGTTTGTGCTGCCTGACAGCCTGTCCCCAGGTAACTTGTATTTGAGTGCAGTTTATTCTTCTGTGATAAATTCCAGAATCACAATGAGAGTACAAAGACTGCTTTTCTAAATCATAAACAAAATGGAGAAAATTACCTAAATGACAGTGGCTTCCTCTACTCCCTTTAATTTACAAATTTTGCCTGGGTGTGTACCAGTAAGATTCATGGAATTCCAGGAATTGAGTTACTTAACCTTTAATGTCAGGATAGAAAAGGTTGGTAATGTTTTTCTTGGGATCGGGAAAATGTTCACTTTGGTGTTTTTAAAAGCACTGTGTCTTTCATTAATTACTCTTATATAAAACAGTGTGGGTTTAAAATTATTGTATTAGTAAGAACTTGGAGAATTTGGAATAAAAGGCAGAAAATATATTCATAAAGCAAGTACAGGAAAGGGTTAAGTTCCAAATGAGGAACAAGCTGTTTATTGACATACTCTTCAATCCTTATTTCTGGTCTTTTCCTCTCTGTCTGGACACAAATATTTTATTACCTTCATCCTTGAACAGGATGTGTGTAGAAAGAATTTGTGACAAGGTGATGATGGCCAGGTATTTCAGTTCCCAATCTGGATGTTAGATCTCTTTAAAATTCTAACGTAACAAATGTGAAAGTATGGATTGAGCAGATTAGTAGAGTATTTTGAAATTAGTATTGGTTGAAAGATAAGAGGGAAGTTAAGAAAAAGTATTACAAGTAAACCTCTTTGTTTCTCCCAACAGTTAAACTCTACCTCACAGAATATCAACCTGGGACCATCTGGAAATCCTCAGTAGGTTTCAATTAAATTGAATTAAATGTAATTCAATTTAATGTAAATTTTAAAATTTAATTAAAAGGGATTAAAATTAATTGTAAAACCTGAAAGGTTAGACTGCCCTTGGGAGTGGTCCCACAGCTTCTGAAAACAAGTTTGGTTTATTGTGCGGCAAAGGACCAGCTTGCCTTGTTGGTGCTACAACCCAGTTACTGCAGTGGTAACTTGTGTCTCTGTTTGGTGTCTTCTGCAGAGTTTCTGTCCTCAGTTCTGGGTGAATCTGCTTTTCTCATCTAGGAGATGACTGCTATTTTGGTTTTGCTTTTCTCACAGATTTGTTCTGAGCTAGCAGGAGGAAGTGGTTAATAGATTGCAGTAAGAAATGAAATACAAGAGTCCTTCCCTTCGGGGGCAATAAACAGAGAGGTGTATGGTGATGTAACTTGTTTTGGAATTTGAAAACACGGATAATTGTTTTGCTGACAGAATTGTATTCAGGAAAGAGTAAGGGAATCCTGGGAAAAACTGAAAGGAGTGGTGATGTGGGAAATGGAAAAACAGAGTGGATTCATACAAACACCAAGAAGAGGCAGGTATTTGCACCTCCCTCCTCTTACTGAAATTTAAAATGAGGGGAGGATTGGATGGAGGGAAGAATGGAATAAATCAGAGGGAATAGATAACAAACTTGGTCCTTCCTTTCCTCGTGTAAGCTTTAGAATCCATTTGGACTGCTGCAAATAAGAAATAAGCTCCAGTAGAAGTCATGGGGAAATGGAGACTTAAAGGAAACTAGACCATGGAGAATGGAAGAACAGTCTCGCTTCTCCTTTACATCATAAGGTTAAACTTAGTAAATAAAATAAACTTGGAGGATGCAACTTGAACATTTTCCCTAGAGGAAAAAATGGAATTGCAAAATGAAGAGGAGTCGTTGTGTCTGATAACAGGTCTGCAGAAGCAGTGCTGAGTGGAGCAGAGAAAAGGAGGGTTCTTACAGGCCGATGTTACCACTTTACAACTTGAGTGCTACACTACACTGCTGTACAGCTATAAAGCTTGTAATTTCTACCCAGATGACCTGTCTCCTTCCTAAATATCTTTCAGTGCTAAACCAACAGACTTTGATTTCCTGAAAGTTATTGGGAAAGGCAGCTTTGGCAAGGTGAGCTTTTATTCCTCTGTCTTATGGTGGTGCAAGGATGCTCGCTGGTTTCTTGTGCACAGTGACTGGAGACTTGGCCAGAAGTTCCAGAGGTGGTGTCAGTCTAGGGTGGCCCATAAACTGTTCTATTGGATCCCCATTGCTGCTGCTTTGTGGCCCTGCCATTTTTTCCCTGGTGCAGCTATTGCCTGCCTCATGCACTTACTGGGACTAACAAAAGGGAGAGTTTCCCTTTCTCGTTAAGAGCAGTTGGGATCCTCTGTTTCCCCCAGGGAGGAAGGGAGGTACCCCTATGCTTATGCAGCAGCTGGAGTACAAATTGTGCTTTTCCTCTTGTTGTCATGGACTATTTTGCAAAACCCCTGATACTGTGGAGCAGTGTGAGCAACAGCACATTGGAAAGCGACTTAAGTATTGATATTTTACAAAGATGCCAAAGATAATCAGTCTTGAAATCTCAGTTTCCAAATTATTTTTCGTGTTGTTGTTTTTCATTCAGTTACCTTTAAATTGTATCAAAAAAAAAGCTGAAATTGATCTTGATAGAGATTTAGCAGGTCATGGAAAAGAAATGTTGTAATTCAGTCTTTCATGATACCACTGTCGTGATAAATTTTTACTGAACTGTAAGCTCACTCTATTGGCAATTACATTGTTGATAGACTGTATTGGAAGCAAAGAAGCTGTATTGTGGAAAAAATAGCATGAACACTTCCCAGTTTGCTGAAATGATGAAATATTACTAATAGTATGTGAACTGCAACAATCACATTTCTTCTTTTTTTTGAATTTCACAGGTTCTTCTTGCAAAACGAAAACTGGATGGGAAATACTATGCTGTCAAAGTGTTGCAGAAAAAAATTGTTCTCAATAGGAAAGAGGTTAAGAGAAATAGTCTTTTTCCACCCACCTCCCTTGTTTTTTCCCTTAATTACAAAATCATTCCTGTTTACTTATTGATCTCTTATTTCTTACAGCAAAAACATATTATGGCTGAACGTAATGTGCTTTTGAAAAATGTGAAACATCCATTTTTGGTCGGATTACATTACTCATTCCAAACAACAGAAAAGCTTTACTTTGTCCTGGATTTTGTTAATGGAGGAGAGGTATGTGGTGGTTTTGTTTGCATTTTAGTCTGTCCATTCTGCTCATTCTAGGTGGGAGGAGTGAAATGATCCTTTACAGTGGGCTGTGATCAGCATTCTCCCAATTTTGAAAATCCTATTATTATCTGCTGATGCTACAGACTTCTGTAGCTATTTGGACCCTGTTCCTGTTCTTATCGACAACTTCAGTCCAAATTTATTCATGCTTGTCAGATACAAATACTGTATTTTACAGTTATATGAATTTACCTTTATTACTAATTAATCTTATGTTTACATTTTTCATCATGTAACACTGTCTTCCTCTTGCATCTGCATTAGCTGAGATGGTGATACTTCAAAAAGGGAAGGAAGGAAACTGACAGCTGAATTTATTATATTGTGTCAGAGCAGGGACAAGATGGGCTTTTCTCTTGTCTTATATACTGTCATCTTACTTAGACTGTATTAGCAAAATCCTGATTTGCTCTACTCTGAATTGTGGCCACAACTCAATTTTGTGTTGTTTCAGGCAAAATAATACACAGTTCAAAACAGCTTTCAAATTTAAATGGAAAGCTAGGTTGGCTTTTTATTTTTCCTAAACTTTGTAGGCAGAAACCAGAAAACTTCATTTTTCTTAAAATCTTTACAAATTGAATGTGTAGTATAGTTGAATCCATGTGTTTATGATTTAATCTTTGTCTAGACTTTTGTATCTGCTCAAATTATTTGCAGCCAGACAATTCTCTGTAGTAGAGAGAATTGGTGGATCAGCTTTGAATATACATCTCACACAGTGATCTACATCTAGGTTATTTCAGAATACAGTTCTATAAATAATTATGCAAATCTTTGAATACAAGCATTTACAGAAATGAAAGATGACTTATTTGACACCAGGTTATATTCTGCTTGGAGGCAGTCTTTGCATGATTTTGCCAACTTCTATTCACAGCTTAGTGATTTACTCTAGTTCTTTTGACTAGTCCTGGTTTTAAGGGGATCTGTTTGAGTTACCTATCCATCTGAGCTACAAAAGAGAAGCAGGGAAGAGAGTAAAGCAACAACTAAGTCAAAGTCATGCAGTAAAACCAATTTTATTTCATTGTACTTTTTTTTTAAGTGGACAACGAAGTAAATTACTCTTCACTGTAAAATTACATGTTATTAACCTGATTTTGTTTTGTCTGTGTAATGTTCTTATCTCCTATTTGCATATTTACAGCTGTTCTTTCACTTACAAAGAGAACGTTCCTTTCCTGAGCACAGAGCCAGATTTTATGCTGCTGAAATAGCCAGTGCACTGGGCTACTTACACTCCATAAATATAGTGTACAGGTAAGTTTCTGAAATGTATCCTTGTCCTGCAGAAATTCAAAACAGGACAAATTACCAAATAAAAAACTGTCCAGGAAGTCATCTTATGGGAAACCTGAATGTAGCAGTTTCATCAAAACTTGAAGCTTTCAGTTGAAGAATAAAACCCCTTTCCTCCAAAGCTCTTGTGACTGCTGTTTTGATTTACTACCTTTTCTTTTTTAATAGGGATTTAAAACCAGAAAACATTCTCCTAGATTCACTAGTAAGTATGCAAGATAATTTCTGTGTTCTCTCACAAAATTGTCACTTCTGTGTATCCACATGGTGAGCATGTTCTCTTTTTAACATATCACTCTTTTTTAAACAGGGTCATGTTGTATTGACAGACTTTGGACTTTGTAAAGAAGGGATTGCAACTTCTGATACCACAGCAACTTTCTGTGGGACCCCAGAAGTATGTCAACAACTTTCATGGGTTTTTAATCAGTAATTAATGACTGTTGACTGTTATTCATATTTGTGTAACTGGAAGGTCAAATAGTGTGTTTTGTACTGCTGTGAGGTTTGCATTCTTTCAACAAGCTGAAACCAAACCAGAGACAAGCTCCCTACAGATCTGGTTTTTGTTCTTCTTACTAATCTGCAGTGTCTAGTGCTTGCTACCCACATGGCCATAACTCATCTCTTCCTTCCTCTCTTTTTCCAGTCCTTTTCAAATACTGTTTTCTCCCATGTCTTCTAACTGTTGGGTAGACACAGGACAGTTAGCTTGTGTAACAGCTGCTGCAGATTTGTCAGTATGAATCTACTTACCATATCCTGCCATTGATTCTTAGTAAATTTATAGGGAATTGATGTCTGTGACTCAAGCAAATTATTGCATATGCACGAAAATTTGAAGTTGCTGACTGAGTTATTGAACTCTGTTGTCTTTTTACTGAGAAAACTACTCTGGAAAACTTAGAATGGGGAAGGCTTGAACACATATGAGGGATTCGCTGAACTGACAGGATTAGAAACTTTGGTAATTTGATAAACATACTTTAAATTACAGAAAGATCTTTAAAGGCAGTGAAGGATGAGTGAGGTGTAGTATTCAGCTGAAACATTTAATTGTTGTGAAGCAACTTTTCTTGAAAGTGTTTACTGTGATGTGACTAAAACCTAGGTTTTATCCATGCTAGCCTAATGCTCTAAAATGCTGCTTTTTTTTTTTTTTTTTTTTTTTTTTTTAGTATCTTGCACCAGAAGTCCCAGAAGTCATTAAAAAGCAGCCCTATGACAACACAGTAGACTGGTGGTGCCTTGGTGCAGTTCTTTATGAAATGCTTTATGGGCTGGTATGTACATAATATGTACAGGTTGCTTTCCTCCCCTCTCCCCTTTTATTTGAGGTAACCTTTGAGTGTTGTTAAGGATGCTTACTTTTTAATAATATTGCAATGCTCCATTTAAGCGGATTAACAGATTGTCTTGTACTTAACATTGCACCTGCTTTTCTCTTTTGGATTTTACATTGCGTCTTGGTGTCTTGACAGTTCGTGGAAAAGCAAAATCGTAGACAGCAGCAAAATCAGTAATCATCACTTTATGGGGACTGTGAGACTAAACTGAATCAACAGTGATAACACACAATAAAAAAAACCAGCTTATAAGTAAAATTTTGTCAAATATTGGAATAAATAAAATTAAAATACTTTTTTTTTACTTAGATATCCCAGGTTTTCTCCTAGCTTTTGACAGCATTAGGACAAAATCTTTTTATGCTTCTTCTAGTCATATGCAATTACTCCAATAACAGTCAGTTTTCTTGAGTTTTGTCTTCTCCCATAGGACTTTCAATGGGGAGATGGATTTGTTTTCCCATTCTCAGGTTCTTTTCAGGCAAGTTCAGTGGGAGCTTTGTAGCTGGATGGCATCTATGGCTACTGATGAGTGTGAGAACACGTTAGGAGTAGAGGAGGTGGGTGGTGGGAAGTTATCAAGTGTAAAGTTCTGGCAGTGGTGGTGACTGAATTAGAAATTAGCAGTGCATAAAAAGGAGATTTCTGCTTCACAGCTAGCAGCTTGTATGTCTTACCAGAATCATTTTCTGATCATACGTAATGTATGAAACAGCATTGCATATGGCTTCAAATTCATGTAAAACTTGTGGTTTTTTAGCCTCCTTTTTACTGCCGTGATGTTGCTGAGATGTACGATAATATTCTCCATAAACCCCTGGTTCTGCGGCCAGGAATCAGTCTTACAGCCTGGTCTATCCTGGAAGAACTTCTGGAGAAAGATCGGCAAAGCAGACTTGGAGCAAGGGAAGATTTTGTAAGTAGTGTCCTAATTTATCAAGCTCTATTTCATTTAAAGGGACTCAAGAAATTAATGTGCACAGCACAGGATTAATAGTTGGAGATGGAAATTGCATTGCTACATCTGTCTCTGTTTTCCTCCTTTTTATTTCTTCAGTAAAGGCACCAGTGGGGTCTATCCCTGGAAGTTGCTGGGGATAAGGGAGAGATGATTGTTGTGGGTTATTTTGAGCTTGGCAAAGGAAACACAGTTGCAGGTATAGCAGTCACTAAGGTGCACAGAAGTAGGTTTCACTGTTCATGGTGAAACTGGGAGATAAGGAAAGACTGTCATGTGGTAATATTAACTAATGACTTGGGAACCAGTCTTCAGATGAAGAGGATCACCAATTCCATGCAAAGAGCAGCTCTTTTTTTAGCCTTAAAATCATGGCAAACATTTTCCCAGTGTAGCAACAAAACCTTTGTTCACAAGAAATTGATGTGAGAAAGTTACAGGTGTCTTCAGAACTGTGCAGTGAGCAATGATCTAGAAGGACGTACTCCATCCATTAGTGGTGGGATCTTTGTAGTCTTTGGTTTGCAGTCCTTATGTTAGTCTGTGGACCTTGTAACTGAGCAAGATGAAAGGATGGTAGCATTTAGCATAGCTGTTTGCTGCTTTGTAACTAGTAAGTACCTTGCAGAGTTGTTGAAGCAGCTGCTTCTCAGACAGTGATATGCTTTACAAAAACTAACAAAACTTTAAGGCAGGAACGGATACTAAAAGAAAACATTCTTGCCCTGTGGTAGACTTCAAGGTCGTTGATTTTAGGGCTTAAAAGCAGAAAGAATCATCATTTATAGAGGTAGTCTAACAAATTGTAATTGCTGTTTTTACCAACTACAGCTTTTATTGTAAAGTAAATTGTGAATAAACAAGCTGATAAGGACATGCACATGAGAACTTCCCTATGTGCATGTAGTATGAAGTAATATTTACTGTGATGCACAGGATGGAATTAGGAAATACCTAAAATCTTTATTGTTTGCTGCAGCTTGAAATTCAAAAGCACCCATTCTTTGAATCTCTCAGCTGGACTGATCTTCTTCAGAAGAAGATTCCACCACCATTTAATCCTAATGTGGTAGGTGCCTGGGGTGGGATGGTGGTGGTGGTGTTAGTGTTTGCATCTCAGATCACACATCACAGAATATTCTGAGCTGAAAGGGAGCCACAAGGATCATCAAGTCCAGCTTTTAAGTGAATGCCCCATACAGGGACTGAACCCCTAAACTTGGTGTTCCTAGCACCATGCTCTAACTAACTGAGCTAATCTCTCTAAGAGAGACTGGTTTTCCGTATGTTTTTAGGTTTATCAGATCACTGAGAATGTAGGATTTGGCCAAAACTCCAGCCTAAATGAAGAAACCCCAGCCTTTTAATAGCTATTTTCAGAGATGGAATGGTGTGCTTCCTTAAATTTCTTGTACTTAAATAGAGAAGAACAACAAAATAGATAGCCTTGAGAGTTAAATTTGGAATCTAAAGGACAAGCACAAGTTTAAAACATTGTATTAATATGGTGACTGACAGCTCCTTCTGTTTTCTAGGTTGGACCAGACGATATTGGGAATTTTGATGCAGTGTTCACAGAAGAAATGGTCCCATACTCAGTTTGTGTTTCTTCTGACTACAACATTGTTAATGCCAGTGTCCTAGAGGCAGATGATGCATTTGTTGGATTTTCTTATGCACCACCTTCTGAAGATATGTTTTCCTAGGAAGTGAGAAGTGAAGAGTGGTTTGGAAGTCTTGGGTGGAACCGAAATGTTAGGATTATGGACACATTCCAAAATAGCGTAAATAGTGCCTCGTTTTGTATGTAGGTTTGAAACCTATGAACAAACTTTCTCTGCTGTATAGGAGGAACTTGGGCATTTTGGATGGCTTTCTTTGGGGTTTGAACTGTTTGTTCCTGCTGCAGAAAATATTTTTTAAAACCTTTAAAAAGCATTCTCTACATATTTTTTAAGCAAAAACACTGACTGTTCTCCTCAGTCCCTTCAAGTTTACATTCATACCTATCTAATTTGGCTGGCACAAACAGCAGCAAATTTAGTAAATTTATAAATGCTTTTGTACTTATTTACCGTGACTTTGTGCTTGAATTGTAACTATGCAAATTGTTTTTTGTATATCCTGGTTTAAAAAAAGGTAAATGTTTGCCCTCTTACCAGTTTGGAATATGTGTTAATTTACCTGTCAGCACTTAATGTAAGTTAAGGACCAAGATTCTTAAAGGACTTCTGCAGAATGAAAACTTGGTCACATAAAACTGGATTGTTGCTCTTGCACTTGCTGAAGTACCCATTGACTCAACTGGATTATCTGAGGTATGGGGGATTACTCAAAGCAAGGACAGAACAAATTAACTGGATCGATTTGATAACATTACTTACTACGTGTTCTACTTTTCTTTCCTCCCTGAGCTAAGTATGTCTGTATTTCAACTACATTAAAAATATTTTTGGTTAAAGCTCTGCTTCTCCAAAGATCTAATACGCAATAATCATGGTTACTTTAAAAGTAAGTCAACTAGCTTTGACATTTTGGGGGTGGGTGGTGAGACGATCATGCCAAATATTAGGGATTTTTCTCACAGATCGGTAGTTTAAAACACGCTTATGTTCCAAATTGATTGTATTTCAGCCTTCATAGCTACTTGTCTTTGTGTTCCAGTTTGCACCATTTTTAAATCTTCACTTGATACGGGGGGGAAAATGTAAATTACACTGATAATTTTAAAAATGTGAAAAGCTATTGTATTTCTCATAACATACACGTGTATGGACAAACAGATAATTCTGAACAATTTCTGTTTAAGGAAATTTTTTTAAACAATGCAAAAATTGACTGCAGTTACAGTGTATAAAAGGCATATAATGGTAGTAGTTTTATTATATATATTACTTGTAAATAACAACTTATTTTTGTCTGTTACTCCAAAAATGGTCAGTGGTTTTTTTTGTTCATAAATACATTCAGTTAAATGTCTTGATTTGAGAGGAGTCTGGTAAGATACTGATACATCATAATAATACATAAATTGAATGAATGTTACATAAATTTCGGTATCTATGTCACCTTGTTTTTGACAAAATAAGCAGCTAAAAGAAATAGTATTTATACTGCATCAAGATAGATAAAAATTGAGAACCTAAGGGGAAAGAGTGTATCAAATAATAATTCTTTTGAAATAAATGTTGTATCAATACGTTAGAAAAGTGGAAAGTAAAACAGGATTCCATGCTTACCTCAAGGAGTATCTCCTAGAGCAAGTCTCCTGCATAGCAGTTAAGTGATGTTTAGCAGTTGCTGCATGAGGTTTTGGAAGGAGTGATTGGGTAAAAGTAAGAATTTACATTGGCAGGGAAGGAAGGAAGGAAGGAAGGAACTGCATCATTTGTGGGAGCAGAGTGGTGGCTTGGCACTCGTTTTCCATAGTTCTCTTCTGCAAGGGTTAGAAGGAGCTATGTGGCTGTTCAGGACAACCAACAACTATGTGAACCATTTTCTTGGCATTAAAATAATTTGGAAGCAACAGCCCAGGGTTTTTTTAGTTTGGGGTTTTGGAGGGGGTGGGGGGTTTGGTTGGTTTGGGTTTTGGGGGTTTTTTGTGTTGTTTTTGTTTTGGTTTGTTCTTTTATTTATTTATTTTTTTAACATGGATTTCTGAGGGACTGGAAAGCAGAAGTTGATGGTATGAAAGGAAGTATCCATTCTCATACTGAATTTTTAGTCTGTATGCTCCTGAAATTATTGTGAAATTATGTGGCTACTGTAACTACCTTCTCTTTATGGCAAGGAGGTACAGTGCTGTAGAGAGATGGGAAGGAGAGGGAATACTTCAGAAATTGTTGTTGTGGGAACTAGCATCCTTTTTAATTTTTGTCTTGTATTCCAAGATCTTCATACCTAGCTACCTGACTGAATGAGGGCTTTTGGGTTTTTTTCTTTTTGGTCAGAATTCAGGGGTTCTTTCCTTTAAAAAAATAATATGGCAGTGGCAGTTGAAGTTATTTCTGGGAGAGCAGCTTAATAATTGCTTACTAAGCTTTTTACTTCAGCAGACTCTGCCTTTTTGGCAAAGTGCGAATGTGTTCAACACATCATTTGAAGTACTGAAGTTCTTTGAATTAAAGGTTAACAGACTGTACAACATCAGGCAATAAAGCCTCACAGTATTTCTGTATCTAGTGCTCTTATTCCATACCTCTTTGCATCCCATGGGGATGGTTTCCACAGTAAGATACGTGCATTTGGAGTGTTGTCCCCTCACCCAGGGCTGAGCCGAAAGTCACATACGAAACTCTTGGTAAAGCCTAGAGAGGAGAGTAGACATGTACAGGAACAACCTGTGCTACTCCTTTCCTGTTTTGGCTGATAAGTAATAAAGAGAGGCAAAATTTGCCTTTTTGTGACTAGTGCAGGGGGTTTTGTTTTGCCTGTCTGCAGCGAAGGGGGATTGTTCTCCCTTTCCAGAGAGGGAACCCAAGCACCCCATGAGGGAGGAGCAGGCCTTTCTCCGGTGCTGTGCAGGCCGGGAACGGTGCTGCTGTTGTGGTCTCCGGTCTCTCGGCCTGCGAGGGGAACGAGACCCCACGAAAGATGGACTGACTGAAATTCCTTACGGCTGTGAAATGTGACGCAAATGGAGTTCAGAGGTGCTCTCCCGGGAGGTAAGTTTGGGAGTGGCCGGCATGCAAAAGGAAAGCAGTCAAATACGCAGTATGTATTATGGAGAGAGAATGGTTCTATACGTTGTCTCAGTACTTTGTACGCTGTCAGAGCCACGTGCCGTGCCCAATGCGCTGCCCGTGGGTGAAGGGAGCTTCTTGGGGCCGAGTCGCTACTCCCGGTGGTGGCCGCGGGGCTGGGGCGGCTGTGGGTGTGGGCTGGGCTGGGAATTGCCTTCCCTGAGGACTCGCACTGCCCNTCCCGCGGGCACAGGGAGCGGCATCGCGGCCCCGCAGGCGTGAGGGCAGCCCCCTCCTTCCCCGGCCCTGCTGGGGCGGCAGCAGTGGGCACCGAGGGGGCACAGGAAGCCTGGTGAATAGCTTCGGTGCAGAGATCTGTGAGGAAGGGGTGCTGGTGGCAGGAGCCTGAAGCCAGGCGGGAGATGCTGGGTGTCCGTGCCGAATCCAACACCTGGAGTGGGGATGGCTGGCTGTGGGGACACTGATGAACACCATCACCGTGGTCAGGCTTTATGTTCTGAAGCTTAGGCGATGGCTGCTCAGTGCACAGTGAACTGGGCCGTAGCTAGTCTCATGTGGTGTCCTGTGTGTCCAGCCCGGGTAACAGGATCCAGGGAGATACAGTGGATCTATATGTGTACATTTCTTTAAGCCCTTCTTGCTGAAGATTTCAGAGGATGGAGTAGTAATTGTGCAGGAGTAATCCCAAAGACACAGGGAGGGGGGAATCCCTGTTATAAATTGTCTTTTAACTTGTGCCTTTGTTACTTCAGTCACTAAACACATCCCAGGCCACAGGGTTTATGCTGCTGTCACACTGAAGTTGTGCTGGAATCCAGTTACTCCTCTCAGATGTTGATCTGTTTGTCCTCCCAAAGTCATTTCTGTGAACTCCTACAGGGAATCTTTCATGTGCTGTGAGCTTTGATTCCCCATCAGCTCAGTAATTCCATGTCCTATCCTTTACCACGTAGTTAAGTCTTATTTTTGAAGATTCAAGTGTTACTTCATATTGGTCATCTACAGAGAGGACTAAGGACGTTTTGCAGAAGAAAATATGAAAGACATTAAAACAGATGCATATATACAAAATACCATATTTTTGCCTTGGTAATTCTCCTTCTAAATTCTGCAAAGTAGTGCGTTATGGTACAAGACTCTACTCTTACAAAATCAAATAGAAAGAGATGTGGATAATACACACTGAAAACAGCACCAAAGAACACGGTCAGCCTCCAAACCAAAATTGTAGTTGTAAAAGCTTTGTCAGTGGGAATCAGAATTGAACTTCTGTGTACCTGCATGGAAGTAAGTGCAAGATCAGCCCCTTAAGTGGGTGCTACAAGAGATCACAGCAGAGTAGGAAAGTTAGATTTTAAGAAAGGAGATGTTTCCCAGTTTCACAATTTTAACAGCTCTGACAGACTTCTCAAATAAGGGAGTTAAAATTTTAAGTCTTACTTTTGATAGACTGATTATAAAATCTACAGGGGAGGTTAAATTAAATGGAAACTTTAATTTCATGGGTTAGGGAATTAGGAGAGTGAAATAATTCACTAAGGAAATGAAAACACTAGAGCATTCTTCAGAAATTTACTCTAGAAATAGGGTATGCTTCAGTCATTGGAAAGAACTTTGAACTGAATTTTAAAAATCCTTCAAGAATTTCCTACTTTGAAAAGGAGACTATTTTAATTTTGTGTGGCTTTGTTAATATGTACTTTTATTATTACTATTATAGCATGGCCAGTGCTACCATCATTTCTTCACAGTTTATTCCCACAGTTGAATAACGAGTGCAAAGATCTTGAAAGATGGATCCTGAAATGCAGAAAATGAGGGAAGTTGTCCTTGTCTACCTTGACAGAAGTGGTGGCCTTCAGAAATTTGTGCATGATTGCAAAAAATATAATGGTATTACTCAATACATAGTCTGTTAAATTGATACATAATGTTACAGAAATCTCTGTTATTTTAAGATACTTTTTGCTCCTACAGCCTCAAAACAAAGTTACGCTGTTTATCGTTTCATTATTTCAATTAATCCTTCTGACATTGCTGAATTGGATGCAACTCTTGGAAACTATATTCTTCATAATCCCCTACAAGCTGCACAGATTTTTCAGTCAGTAAGTGTATAATAGATGAGTACACAAAAGTGCATAATCTAAATTTTAACAGGATCTTCCTTTCTAAAATGTAGTTATTTTTCTGTCACAGGTATGCTTTGTAGCTATTAAGACATTATCATTAATTGAACAATTGCAGACAGAAGCCCAGGTGAGTCTGCATTGGTTTTCTCTATTTAGATCTTGAATCTTCTAAGTATAGTGAAATATTAACAAATATTTTTGTATCAAGTTTTCATTTTCCTTTTGGTTGCAGTATTATTTATAATTAAAAATAGCTGGAAATCTCATCCAACCACATTGCAATTGTGAGATTAATTAATATGAAACTTAGTTACTCTTCATGGGTTTCTGAAATTTTTTAACAGTTATGCATCACACTGTGTGTTTGTCCATGAAAAGTAAAGCAGTTTTGAATAAAAATATATTTTTTTGATAGTAACGCAATTGTGTCTCTTGCTAGATCAGTATATTGCTGAAACCAACACATTTGCCACCTTTACCAAGTTATGTTCTGAGTCTTTCTGCATATCCCTTTAATTACACATCTCAAAGATTTTATATGTCTGAAGGGATAGTGATTGCAATGGGAACTGTAACAAAATACACACAAGGAGCAAGATTTCTTTGTACTGAGGAAACCTGTCCATTCTCTGAAGGTAGTAAAAAATGTATAAATTAATCAGTACTATTTCAAAAGCTTTTTAATAAATTTGATAATAAGAGATTAAAGACCTAGCATAACAAAGGTATTTGCCTATATAGTTTTATTATGCATACATTTTTGTAATGAGCACAGCAGGATTTTTGTTAATTAAAAGGAGTGGACTTGCTCAGCATTATTAAATGCTTTGGAAGAATAGCTGTGCCAGCAATCCCTTTTCCTAATGCTGGAGATAGTGTATAGGAGAAAACACAAGTCACCAGTATAACTTGAATATATTTAATATCTTAAATAACTTAATACTTAAATGTCCTGAATAACAATAAAATATCTCAAAAGTAAATAAGCTAAACTAGTAAAATACCTTTTTCCTTGGAAACTGTTTCTGTCTATATAAAAACACCACAACACAATATGCTTAAGTGGCTGGCAAAAGCTTCTAGCATAGAACAAGTTTGCTTTAATGAGTAGCTGACTTCTGTGGAACTACTACTTTGAGTAATATTACTGAATTGCTTGTACCATTGCAGGGTGAGGCCCCAAATACTTTTAAGGCTGGTTTTTGGCTTCTTCCGTAAGAGAGACCATACAGTTATAAAAGAGACACCAAATCCCAAAGTTTGGAGACTGCAGATTAAGTCATGCTGACGTCTTTACGAGGACACGTGCCTCTAATAGTGACATGTCCCATGTCATTCCTATGCCAGGCAGAAGCCGCAGTGGCTCACTCCTCAAGAAAGCCCGGCCAAGCTGCTTGTTCAGTTTGGGAATTTGCAGTGGGAAACTCTGCCATCTCGTGGCCAACCACAAAAAATGATAGGGATAATTTTAATGGAATCTATTGTAAGGGAGGCTCATCTGAAGAAACACATAATAAATTTGGAATTTCACTGTCCAGTATTTTAATTGCTTCTTCATGGGAAATTTAAAACTAAAGCTATGCCCTCCTTTTAAATGGTTGGTAAATCATTACCTGTTTTTAGGGTTTAGGTGCATCAGAGTGCATTGTCCTGGAGCTACAGAGTCTGCCACAGTGAGGACTGATTTTGTGTGTAGCTTGTGTTCTTCACCACTGCAGGAAGACATGAAATTTAGAGTACTTGGTGGTAGGATCTATGTAATCTTACTTTTAGATCTGGTAGTTTTCTACTTCTGTTACACAATAAGTAAACAAAATATTTAAGTGGGAAAAAGCCCACTTAAAATACACCAGTCATTTAAAAAATATGTTTTCAATAGAACTAACCTTTCTTTGCCTTTGTTTTGAAAGATAAACAAATAGTTGAAATGATTGATGCTAAAATTCTGAATGCTTTGAAAGGACATTCCAATGATAAATCACATTTCAGGATTCAGGCATTTACAGTGTTCTTGAGAGGTAAGATGAACTTTGGAGTTTTGTCAAAAATGTTTTAGAATTTATCCATAAGAATCCCTTGCAATTGTAGCTCCATTTTTTGGGGGTTAAAATGGTGAAAGTCATAATTTATATTGCACTTCTTTCTGTACTCCCCTCCTTAATTTTATAAAAAGTAGCTAGGTGACAAAGCAGTGTGCACAGGTCATTGCAGAGCGTACATCACAAAATTCTTGTGTCACTTTTACACCTCCATTTAATTAAAATCCCCTGGCCAGTTCAGCAGTGTCTTATTCTAACTGTTGCTCTTTTTTTCCTCCTTTCTACTTCCTGTGGTCATGCTGTTCTGTACTAACTTCATGCATTTTTAACATCCTTCCTCAATCTAGCTGTTTTCCACATTCCATCAGAGTTTTTGGCTTCTACTACCATTGCCTTCCACTGCAAACATGAAATGATTTCTAATGTTGATATCCAACTGAAATCACAACTCAGCAACATACTTCCATTAATTCCTAAAGAAACCCCAAACAAACAAAGAGACAAGCAACGAAAAAACCCTCTGCCATTCCAAAAGTCTAGGGAATGATATGGTTCATTTCTTGAAAACTAAATAAAAGAACTAGGAGTGCTAAAATTATATTTTAAAAATTCATAGAACAATCTATGGTCAAGATACTGTGAGTTGCATGTGTTAAATTTCCACTGGCTCCAGTGATCAGTGTGGTTACAGTGTTTCTCAGGCTGAGATTGAGATCTGGCTGGATCTAATTCTCATTTTCAAAAAATAAATGGGATTTTGTTATCTAAGGTGCACAGAAATAAAAAGATTCACAAAGCTATTTGTGTGTCTTTTTGAAATCTGTAGTTTGTAACTCCTCTTTATTGTGTTGGGTTTTTTCTCTGACATTTTATAGGACAGCAACTGATGATGGTGGTGCCACAGGTTTCAGAGTAGGAAATATACTTGTAAAAACCTGTCCATTTTCTTTTCAATGCAGGACTAAATGCATTGTCCATTTTCTTTATCATTAAGTCTATTTTCCCTCACCTGGTGTGCCTTCCTTACCTTTTGCACTAAATAATTAAAATTGTGTTTCATTTTATTCTAGTCCATTATCGATCTGGCATCCAGCTGTTTTCTGCCAATGTTAAATCCTAAAACCAAACATTCAGAATATGTAGTAGTTTTCTGACCATGTCTTTAAAACTGCTTTATGCCCTAACAGATCTGTAGCTTTGCCCCCCACACTTATTTTTTTATTATTTTCAGATGAACTGGCCAATAAAATGACAATAGGAAACCACTACAGGATTATAGGAATTCCAGCTTGTGTACAAAATGGCCTACAAGCTACAGCATGTATAGAAGTCAATAGTGTACAGCTCTATAAATCAAATGGTAAGAAAGTTCCATTAAAAATTGGCATTTAAAAAAAGTTGGAAAACCTCCTAGAAAAAAAAAATATTGAGAATTGGTATAATTTTTTATTATCTAGAGGTCCAGATTACAAAACCATTCAGGGACTTTCCTCTTACTATCTGAAATGTGTACGTGCTGTTATTTGAGAATATCTGCTTTTGCCCACTTTCCATGCATTGGGAAACTCCCTAATTATTTACTGTAGTTCTTCAACTTCTCTTTCCATCTTCTCCTACCCATTGGAAAGTACTTTGAAATCATATAAAATGCACCTGATATTTCAGTTTGGTTTTCCTTTCTTATTCCATCAGTTCTAGCAGATTGTGCGTGCTAACTTTTTAGCAGTAACATTGACAGTGTCAGATGCTTACATTCTGAATTTGTGCTTAATACAGAGGTATTTTTGTTCTTGCTAAGTTTTGTATCAAGACTCCAATGGTGATTTGTTCTAACATACCTGCATAGGTCTCTTTTACGTGTTTGTTCACCTGCACTTTGTTTCCATAGGTCCTTCTTTTGTCAGTGACAATTTTAAGTATCTGCTCGCACTGACTTCAAGTTCATGCTGGAGGTTTACTGCTGTCCTGGCCAACATCTTTGCTTCTCAGGTTGTTCCACCAGGCACTTACAATACTCTTAAACTTGCAATATTGCTGAGTCTAGTACAGACATGTGAAAAAGAAAATGCAGATTATCTGGATCTCTTGGTTGTAACAAGTGACACACTAATAATTGACAGGTAGAGATTCTTTATTTTTTTCACATAAATTAGAATTTAAAATTTAGTGTTTTTAAAGATAATAGGATCAATCTTACATGAAAAGCTAGAAACTTTGTTTTAAAAGAATATACAAGGCTCCAACTTAGTTAAATACTCAGTTTTTATCCCTGGGACATTTTTGGTTTTTTTCAAGTGATAAATCTAGATCAAAACTTCATTAATTATAAAACCTCCTAAAAGTCTCATAAGATTACAGTAAGAATTTAACACTAGCACTGTTTTGCAGAGCTCAGACAAAACATTCTTCTAAAATCAAAACTGAAGACTTAATGCCAAAAAAAGTGTGTAACTCAGGAAGGCAGAGTTTACAAGTTCCAGCCTTTTCACTTTTCCCAGATGGCCAGAATTACTAATCCTCTAAACTTTTAAATCACTGGAAAAGTTTCTCTAGGATAGAAAGGAGTTAACAATGTGGGGTTAAATTACGAGACTTCTTTGATTTCCTAGGAATTACTTCTGCAAACCATGATTTGCCTCATGTTTAATCTATAAGAAATACAGTCTCAATGACAGCTGTTGGAGAGTAGGCTTGAACCTCTACTTTTGTGCTCAAAGTTAAACATTTCGTTTTGATGCTGGTTTCACATTAAGGGTTTTTTGTTGTTTCTAAGTGAGTCTTAATACTTAATAAGTTTTTTTAAAAGTGAATAATTTAATGATTTGTGACTGACATAATTATTTAATCCTCCAGGCTTCTGAATTACAGCTTATGTCTTCTGCCTCGTGGCATACGACACCCACCTTCTAGTGAAATTTTTCCTTCTGTGTCCAAAGATAAACATGGAACTGGAAGTGCCAGTATTCAAGCCTGCAGTGCTGTGCTGGCCAAGGGCGGCATCTGTTACATAGGAGACTTAAGTTCATATAAAAAGGATAAACTTGAACTTCTACAGTCTGGTAATCTCCCACCTCCTAACAAATGAGGGGACAGAGCTAAACAAATATGCAAATTCAAGGCTAGGTTTGTTCCCCATCTTATGGCCCTCAAATGCTGCAAAAATCTGTATGCTGTTTTTAATGGGTCTATATAAGGACAAATAAGCCAAGGTCCTGTAAACTTAAATCTGCTACACTACAGCCATCCATTAATCATAACAATTCAGCAAAATCATAATCATGACTGGTTTCAGATGTGTGTGGGACTATAATTTATAGCTAAGCTAAATCGGTCACATAACTGATGAATTTTGTCTTATCCTAGTGCTAGAGAGCAGAACAACAGCAGTATTTATTCCTGGGAAGAAGTATGGAGAAGAGGCTGACCAACAAGTTACTGTTTCGGTTCAGACCAACTTTTGGTCCTTTGTAGATGTGGACTCTTCCTCAAAAAAACATATACAAAAGGAGAACTTTCTAATTGGACAGATGGTAAAGCACATGCCTAACAATAAAACTTGTTAGTATTTCCCAGGAAGTCACAACTTAAGTAACTTTAAATCAAGTATCTTCTAAAATGAGATAGCTTTCCCAAAAAAGTAGGTGTCATTGAAACAAATTTTTACTAAGTATTACAGGTAATTCATTAGATAATCTTGCAGTGTAAGTGGATATAGGATATTTCAAATGGAAAACAATATGATGCTTCTACAAGTCAAAAGCCCAAAATAAAGTAGACGTTTTCTTTCTATGGGTCTTTTCTTTAGGATGTGAGTCTGATTCCAGTTAACCTTGTAGATGGTTTTGGGCTCTTGATCTACAATGAGTTTCCTTCCTGTCGCCTGTCTTCTCCTGTTGTACATCATATCTTGAGAAGAGCCATTAATCCTGAAGCCATGCTGTACAAAGTCTCACAGCAGTTCAGAACACAAGATTATGAGGAGGTAACAGATTATACACAGTAATTTACAAATGCATTATATTTGTGAATATCATACTGGGTTTGGCATCAGAAGGTTCTCTCTGCACAGTCTGCTTACTTTTAATACTCACTTTTTGCCCTTTCCCCCACCATATTTCCACTAGCACTAATAGGATCATTGACAAAAGCAGCCTCAGTTCTTGAAAAGAATCAGTATAATAAATACAGTTTGAGCATGTTTCTGGAAAACAGACTAAGTTAACATTCATATGAGAACATATCTCCAATATGTATTTTTGACCAAAAAGTTTACAATCAGTAGTAGAAGTTAATATTCCATTCTAATTAAATTGTCAATATCTGTAGCATAACTAACAGATTATTCCCCCCTGGATGTGTTCAAGGCCAGGTTCGATGAGGCTCTGAGCAACCTGGTCTAGTGGAAAGTGTCCCCGCCCATGGCAGGAGACTTGGAACTGGATAATCTTTAAGGTCCCTTCCAACCCAAACCATTCTATAACTCTGTTTATTATCCAAATCTGTCCTTATTGTTATCCCTCATATTTTCCTTATTCAGCATAACCAAATGGTGACAACTGTCTTTATTATTAAAAGTATTGCTAGAATATATTGTCCAGCCTGTATTACTATGCACTGGTATATTAAAAACTGTGAAAAAAGGGTAATTCTTTATTTTCCAGTTAAATATTTAAAATGTATGCCCTCTCTCTAGTTTATTTTGTTTGCTAGGAATCTTCATGTTGAACTGAGTTCAGAAGCAGAAAGTCTCATTCAGGGCTATTATCTTGCAAGTCGCAGGGTGAGAAGAGATTCCATTCATGGATCAACATTATCAGCCTCTGCACTAAAAATTCTGTACGTCCTACTTTTCACTTTCAAAGAGAAATTGTACTAATTTGCTCAGGAGCTTGTTTAATAAAAATCTAGATAAGACTCATGTTTTGAAAAGTTCAAGCATAAATAATCTTATTTACCATTTATGAATACCATTTATTTTATGTATTGACACTGCTAAAAGAAACCCAAGTTCAAACAACTTTGTCAGGCAAAAACAAAACCCCAACGGCTATTTACAAAACATGTATCATTACTAAAGCTATCTAGAAAAACAAAATGGGATTTAAATATGCTTTATCATGGGGAGCAAAAAAGTATTAATGGACAATATGCCAAGTTCCACTTTTTAGCACAAAAAGTCAATGCATAATATGTATTTTGTAAGTGAGAAGTGTAACTGCACAGCTGAAGTATGAAAAAAAACCAACCCAGTGTTAATTTTTAATTATGCAAGTGCTTGCCACAGGGCAATACACATTACATTCATGGCTGTAGTATTTTTTATTTCTCACATGCTCATATTGATCTCTTAGGATTTCACTGTCTAAGGCTCATGCCAAGCTCAGTTTAAGACAGACAGTACTCGAGGAAGATGCAGTCATTGCCGTCTTGCTACTTGAGTCATCGCTGACCCTAAAACACGGTAAATAATGCACAACAGTTCCTTAGTCTTGGGTGTGTCACCAGCACATTTTGTCAGTCTGAAAAAACTCTGTATCTATTGATTGCAGTAAGAGTTAATTTCAAATGAAAATCCAGAACTTCCACTACTGAAAACTGGTATTGGAGAAGTCTGTCAGTTTGACTTCTCTGCTGAGTCTCAGTGCTGTACGTAATGAGGCCACAGGCCTGCACCCAGCCTGTTCTTCATGCTGGCTTATTTGAGGCATTGCTCCTTTAACACTGGCTCAGGTTAAACTAAGGACAGATTTCCCTCCCTGGGGAAACCAAAAACAAGGGTTGAAGGTTTTTTTGTTTATTAAGCATCAGTCATATTTGTTCACACACATATTTGGAAGCGAGGTAAGAATGATCTAGGATTGCATTACTAAGTAATTTGCATCACAGCTTTTCTTCCCCTCAAAGTACTGGCAAATATCAATTCTTTCAGCTTAAGATTTAATTTCTTCTTTGCCTAGGCACATCTGCATTATGCGTAGCACCAAATCCTGTATTTCCATTTGACCTCAGTGATGAAAACTCCCTGCAACAGAGAGATATTTACCTCATGCAGTGTCACCATCAAGTGCTGAAGTTTATTGCTGCCTACAGCCCAGGAATTCACATTAACACTAATGAGGAGTAAAATTTCCACTCTAAGCAAAGCCCGAGGCTTTGGCTTTTTGAGAGGCTACAGTTAGAAATACAAAATTACTAAAAACTTATAGAAGACAGTTCAGTGGTGTTTTCCCAAGGAATAAGGCATAGCTGACAGGACTTGAATTAAAGTTTTATGAGTTATTTGAAGGCAGGAGGGATGTCTTCATTCTGGAAAGCCATGGCTTCAGAATACAGTCCTAACCAGAACTTCTCTTCCTGGCTACCACTCTCCATCCACAGCTAATGATGAGTAATTTAGGATTCAGGATTTTTAATAAGACTACAAGTGAAAATTAAACCACCAGTTCAGAATCTAATGTTTCATTTCAGCTACCTGAACTCTGCAGTTTTTCTTGTTGCTTCTTTTCAAATGTATCAAAGGTTAAGGAGTTTTAAGAACATTAAAACTCTTCTTTTCCTAGTTTAAGTCAACAGTCTTTAATTACTCATGGTGTATAGATTTTGAAATGTATAGAAGTATTATCATACTGCTTCATGTTCTGTGTCCTTTCTTACATTACAGCACCATGAGATTCGACAAGGATGCCAGCTGCTCCTGCAACCAAAACCCAAACAAAACAAAAAAGCCTGCAAAACAAACCAACCACAAAAGAACCCCCCCCCAGCCCTCCCCCCAGCCTCTAAAAAACCCAAAACCCAGTGTTTCCACATTATTTTGTATAGACTGCAAGGAATAGTAGAGTGCTACAGGTAAGTGAAAAAATAGTATTAGACAACCTGGTAGGCAGGTAGCTCAATGAATTCAACTCTACCTCACTGTAAAAAGAAGTGTCAAAAATGTGTGGTAGGAGATAAGGTGTTTGAAGCACAGTATGCTTCCGCAGCTATGGGCTTTCCTGTATTTCATCTTCCTAGTAAGGATATAGCACTAGACAAAATCCTCAGCAAGTCTTACATCCAAGAGATACACATTAAATAGAAAAACAGCAGTAGAATTGTAGATTTCCTGTCAAATCTGGACAAGCTGAATACTTAAGGCTTGTGTTCCTCCAACCTGGGAGGATCACAGTGCTACTGCTCCCATAGCCTCAACAAGAAAATAAGTCACTGAAAACAGAAATCCACGATTTTGTTCATACCCACTACTAACACTGTAAACACTCATTTAGACAACGCAAGTTTTCCCACATTTTAATCTTTGCTTTATTCACTTTTGATCCATTTATTTGATACACTCAAATATTCATACTAAGTTCTAAGAGTGCCCATAAGGCCTCCTTCTCTTTCTAGAGTGACAGTCTACTCTGAACTTCATTCCAGGATTATTCATTTTCAGTGAACAGCTACTCCCCTGCTGTACTATGGAACCAAGCAGTTATTTCTGAAGAGCAGTAGGGGCAATGGAAGCATTTCCAAGTGCAATAGAACTCCACATTCCAGGCTGCTGTTTCCAAGCTAAGAACAATAACAATAATAAGTTAGTTTCCTGTACCCTTAATCAATCTTATACAAAGGTATTACCCTCACTGGCATTTCAGATCTCGAGATACACATCAAAAAACATTCAGATGGGTAAACGGCAAAAGTCTCATCATTATGCCAGCAAAAGTACTCTTTAAGAGTAGACTGAAAGAGAATTCCTTTATAAATCACTATTTTTGAGAAGCAATATTAAGGGATTTTCTGCAAAAAGAGCACAACTTCTTATCCTTGCCTCTTCCTGGTTTCTTCCATGATCTCTTGAAAATTGGAAGACTTGTATCAGTCCCATAAGGACAGGACAGTGGTCAACATGGCCAGTATAGGCTTTCCCTGGATGGCAGTACAGCCTGCAGGAGCCTCAGTACTGTGACAGTAAAAAAGCAACTGACCTGCCTAAACACCTGCACTTCTAGAAGTGGGTGGACTCTCCTGCTGGCTCTGTGTGCACACACAAGGCTGGAAGATGGTGGAGGTGGCCATCTGATGTCACAGAACCTTGAAAAGAATAAATAAAATCAGAAATGACAGGAGCAAATCAAATGGGAAAAACCCTACTGATTAGCTGGCACATCAGATATACAACACTGCTCATCACAACATTCAGTTGGGTAAACGGCAAAGGGTCATCATCACTATGCCAGCAGTTTCCTGCCTATGTAAGACTGCTTTTTCCAGGTACTAAATACAAGGGAATGGTTAGGTTTGTTTTAAGAGTTGTACTTCCATAAGCTGAACCAGAGCCTTGGTTTTAAGTGTTAAGCACAGAACAGATCGAGTATAACCAAGAACAAAACAGCTCTGTTTGGGCACAAAAATGCAGGTCCCTCTCTTACACTCAAACCCCAGATGCCAAGTATCTTTCAAGAAGTAAAGCTCACTACCACAGTCACCTTTCCCTTTGGAATATATTCCAAGACTGACACAGGTTAGGTGCCAGCATGGATTGTGATCTGAACATACTGTTCTTCACTTACTTCTCTTCCTTTCAACTAACATCCATGAATTCTTCAAATCAGAAGTCATGTTTCCCCAGTTAAAAACTAGGTTCTCTAAAACAAACTTGTCCCTTCTGACTCCTTTGGGATTCTTGGATTGTACCTGCTTTGTTCTGGGGAGCAAATCTTGGGAGATTTTATAGTTGCCATAGTACCTTTTGTTAGAATTTCAGTCTCTTGACCCTACATACAACCATATTCCTCCTCTCTTCATCTGTAAGGGAATTTTCAAACCATTAAACAGCTTCAGAACTCTTGATCTGGATTTCATGGGGCTTCCCTCAACATCGTTAAGTACAGTAAGAAATATTTACTTCTGTAGCTCCAGAATTCACGTGGCATCTTTCTGCTTGCAAAGCATGGCAGAGTCCAGACTGAGGATTCCCAAAGGTGGTAACAAACTCATCTTGAGCTTCACTTTCTGCCTAAAACAATGAAAAGAAGATGTTTGATTCAGAGAGCTCCACTGCTGAGCCAGCAGCAAAAAGCATTAACACTTCTTTGGGGACAGTAAGCCAGACCAAGAAACACCAGCCTCATGTTCTCTTTGTAATTACCTGGGATAGAGCATCAGCTGAGATCAAGGTTAAGCAGAGGCATGACCATTTTGCTAAAGCAAGCTCCAGTGTGAGGCATGACTGATTGCAGGATGAGTACAGTGCTCCTAATGACCAGCCAGGCTGGGGAGAGGAGCACCCTGGCAGGGTACAGCCTTTAACCCCAGCTCACATGCGACACTCTGGGGAACTCACTGATGTTTTACCACCGGTTGAACTGAGGTCAGCACTCACACTGCAGTCCTGGCAGGAGAGCATTACCACAGAGGCTGCTGATACCCCTGGGGCCCTGTCCCTGCCAGACCCCACCAGTTTGGATCTGTGCCTATAACCTGAAAAAGGGCATAGTCTGGGTCACCTCACAGCCCTTGCCCAATTCCCTAATGGAAAAAGAAGGTAATTTATCTTTTGAATTATGACAGGCATTTGCTGATGAAAACGATCTGTCAGCAAAACCAAGTGTCTCTGAATGTCCAATCTGTCATTTGTTCTGTGACTTGATGAGCCAAGTGACAGCTCCAAGTAACCACCACGTGGCACACACTAATTAGGTGCATCTCGGTCTCCCATGGCACCCGCTCTACAGGGAAGCCTGTGTGGCTGGAGTGTCAGCCTGAACTGTGCCACCCCAGCACCAGGGGACACACAGGCACAGTTACAACAGCGTGACAATCACTCCTCTTTCACGCGACAGCTTCGGCTGTTTAGAAAAGCACCAGCAAACCATCCCTGCAATTCCTGACATTACAGCCATTGCTTTCACCTGCTACATCGGGATTTCTCAAATTGACCACCTGGGAGCATTTCTAATTCCTCTGACAAGGCCAGAAATCACTCTACTGTTTAGACGAGCATGTGTCTGGACTGCCGAGCCAGAACCTGCTCCAAGGAGCACGGCAGAGGTCGGGCGGCTCTGATGAATCACACGGATGGCTGCAGATCCACACGGCGGTATCAGGAAATCGCAGAATGTTGAAAAGTCTGGAACAGACCTTAGCAATCATCCAGTCGCAGCCCCTTTCCTGCCACGGGCAGGGACACCGCCCACTAGACCAGCAAGGCCTNTCCGGGGAAAGCGGTGCCGGGCGGGTTTGGCGTGCCCGGGGAAAGCGGCGAGGGGCGGGCTCGGCGTGCCCAGGGAAAGCGCTGCGGGAGCTGCAGCCGCCAGCTGCAGCGAGAGCGGATCCTTGTGGCCGTGGCAAGTTCACCTGTCCCATCCCTCCGAGAGAAAAATTGGGGTGACGGTGACCGAGGTTTGCCGAGATCTTTTAGGTTCCGGCATGAAAAATGCCGCCTTTTGATAACAACGTATAAACATTGTACAGCTTTATTCGTAAGCACGTGCATATTCCTAGTGCTAAATGCCAAACACCTGTGTTTCAGTATACGAGGATATGAACTGTTCTAGGAATTGTAGCAGTGGAACCAAACATCAGGTTTGAAGCAAACGGGTTCAGAGGACCTGTTGTTGTCCTGCTGTGTAAACTTCTAGAAGATAAAAGCTCTTGCCCTGGTCGAAGGGAGTGTGTTGCCTAACCTGGTGTCTTGGTTCTGAAAGGAAAGGCATAATTCTGCTGCAGAATAATCTGTCTCAAGGGAAAAAAAATCCCAACTCATAAATATGGGGAACTCTTCTTAACTGAAAAGCTGCTGTTGTAATTCTCCATGTTCTTACTGGCCTGTAATAATTCCATAAAATGCTGAAAAGATCTTAGGGATGTGGCTACAGTAAGTAACTACAGTGCTTGCTGCTCCAATTCCCTGGCTGCCTGCAGAGCATTGTAAATATTCAATTGTAAATACTGTAGGGGTCGTGAAGAGCTCCAGATTTCACCGTACTTTTTTAACAAAAGTTGTTCTTGCTAGTATTTTTGTTTTCCTTTTCCCCTAAATGTCATTTTAAAATTTAANGCACAGTTACAACAGCGTGACAATCACTCCTCTTTCACGCGACAGCTTCGGCTGTTTAGAAAAGCACCAGCAAACCATCCCTGCAATTCCTGACATTACAGCCATTGCTTTCACCTGCTACATCGGGATTTCTCAAATTGACCACCTGGGAGCATTTCTAATTCCTCTGACAAGGCCAGAAATCACTCTACTGTTTAGACGAGCATGTGTCTGGACTGCCGAGCCAGAACCTGCTCCAAGGAGCACGGCAGAGGTCGGGCGGCTCTGATGAATCACACGGATGGCTGCAGATCCACACGGCGGTATCAGGAAATCGCAGAATGTTGAAAAGTCTGGAACAGACCTTAGCAATCATCCAGTCGCAGCCCCTTTCCTGCCACGGGCAGGGACACCGCCCACTAGACCAGCAAGGCCTTATCCAGCCCGGCTTTACATTACCACCACGGCTTGGGGCACTCACAACCGCCCTGTTCCAAAGGCCGCACCACCCTCGCAGTAAGGAATTTCCTTCCGATATCTAACCTAAATTTCCCCTTTTTCAATGCGTACCCATCAGACTCGGCGGCCGCTGCTGGCGCTCCCACGCCCGAGGCCGGGGCACGGCGGAACCGCTCCCAAGGCACGGAGCAGCACGGGCACACCCCACGCCCGGGCATTCCCCTCTCCCAGACACCGCCCGGGGCGCCCCTCGCCATTCCCAGATCCGCCGCCAAAAGGGGCCCCCGCAAACGC
>VZRS01011868.1:42389-54559 GCA_013398055.1 Ifrita kowaldi
GCCGCCCTTTCTGCCCTCGGGCTGGCACCCATTGCCTCAAGGAGCCGCCTCCGCCGGGCCAAAGGGCAAGGAATGCTGTCGGGCTGCTCCACAGGTTCTGAATTTAAGGACTGAATTTAAACACTAATTTCTAATTTAAGTACTTAAATTCATCTGTAAATTTAAGTACTTGAAACTGTGCCTCAACGTTTACCTTTGCCTGGTGCTGGCAGCCTCGGTGGGAGTTTCCCTTCAGGCCTCAGGAGGTAACTCTGACAAAAGCTACTCTTGTCGGTATGTACACGGCCTCGATGATGGACTTCACCGCCACCACGGACCATCCTTTGGCCTCCAGGGTGCAAAAGAATGAAGGTTCTCTAGAGGACAGCGGAGTAGCCTCCAAGCAGCCCTGCTAAGCCATGTTTTGGCCCCAAGGTTTCCAGGGCTGCCTCCAGCCCAACTGAGCGTTGCTGAATCCTTTCTGCAGTCAAAACCTCTTTAAAAATTCACTCAACAGACACCCCTCTGCTCAGTCAGCCTCTGGGGCTCAGAGAAGCCGTTATTGAAGATACCCTTAAGCTTGTACTGATAACACTCTGACACTGCCGTGTGATGTGGAAGAACTGTTCCCAGACTCCCTGGGGAGCTGGGAGACTTGCCTTCCAGCCTCAATTCCACTGGGGCTCCTCTGTCATCTTATAAGTGCCAAACATACACTGACTGAGACGAGCACACAAGCCTGGGGGTCAGCTCTCCCACACCCCAAGGAGTTTCTAGGTCTGCTGCCCACCTAAGAAATGCCTACTCAAAGAGGACTTCTCCTCACTAGGTCATGGGACGCTCAACCAAGTCACTGACAGAGAACTTATCAGCAGGTTTCCCAGCCACCCTAAATTAGCAGCTTGTGAGCGCTGTGCTCTTCTGCTCTGATTGGATTAATGACACGGTATTTGTTTTGGAGTTTCACACTGTACACAGAGTTCTGCCTCAGTGCAGGAATTCCAGTGGAAGGAGTTGGAAGACAAGTGGTGGTGGAACTCCCATTACCAACTTTAGAAAACACCAAATCCAGTTTACCGCAGAGTGTGATTAGATTGCACGGTGAGATTTTGAGCAGGATTTGGAGACACTACTCTGGTTGCTAGCCCTGTTACCAAAAAAGGGGTGCTTTAAACATATTTAAAAAAACCCAAAGAGATAGAAATGTAGAAATAGCTGTTCTTTGCTCCATTAAGATTTTCTCCCATCAGATGACGCCTGCTCCGTTATTAGCACAAAGACATCCAGTGATTATTTTCTTGTATCAACCCACTATTTACGTCTAAAGCTGTAACAAGTTGCTGCAGCTGTTTCTTTTTCTTCTTTCCCAGACCAATGACTGAGAATTACTTTTCCTGCCTTACCTTCCACAGTATATCTCAAATCTGAGAAATGCCAGAGCCACAGAAGAGCCAGATTTCCAGTGTGATTTAGGTAAGAAGAAGTTCTACCAGAGACAGAATGATGTTTTTCCAGGTACACTCTGCTCCTTTCATGTCAAATTATTTTCTGATTTTATGGCTACAATTCAGCACGAACATTCAGGGTATTTCTTTCCAAATTGTTCATTTTCTCCCATTCCCATTTCTGTATAAGGATTTCTCAAGTGTGTTTGCCTGGTACGGTGCAGCAGTTACTGGTGCTTCTGACAGAGACTAGCAGAAACATTGCTTGTCCAAGTAAAACAACTCTGTCAGGAAGCCACACACAGATTGTATCTGGTCAGGTCCCACAGATTCCAGCTGTAGCCTGGGAGCAAATCAAAGGCAAGACACAGCCACAGGAGAATAAAAATAAGTTGCAGTTCACAACTTTTGCTTCTTGGGGAAATCTCAGCATTTCATAATGGATTTCAAAGCTAAACAAATATTTTGAAGATTTCCAATTAAATACTTTTTCCCCCTTGTTTCAAATGCCATGTTGATAGTGTACTGTAGAACCATAGCATATTCCACAGTTATGTTAAATATGCCATCTTACAGTGTATCAATATACTTTTTATAGCATTTTCCAGTAAGAATTACTTAAAAAATATACATTTAAAATACGTATCAGAAGGGCTCTGTTCTGGGGGGTAGGGGTGGATGTGTACGTAAGTGTTAGACCATGGTATCAAGACTGTGTTAGGGATTTGCTTTAGCTAGACAGGAGTTGCTTGGCTGTGGGATTCTGTGTGAAACCCCATGACACATGTTCTATCTGGAGTAATTAATTCAGGTCTTCAATGTTTTATTTGTCGTACAAGAGAATACTATCTTTAATCCAGAAATACTCAGACCTATGAAAAATAAGTCATGCTCTAGATGGCTTACACAGCATAACCCACATTGAGAAATACTAACAATCCCTTAAATAGTTTTAAATGGCTGTGTGTAAGGCAGAGAGAAGTGTAAGATGCAAAGATAACACCATGACACAGAGATCAGGAGGCAGCTTCCTAATGTGCTGCATTGAGTCAGCAATCAGCAGCTGACACTGTGAACAATCAACCTGGGGTTTTTTGGGTTTTTTTTAAGGTATACACTTCTGTCTTTCTCCACCTGAATATCATTGATGACTAAAGCTACAACTAGAAGTACCGTGCTCAGTTAGTACTGATTTCAATAATGGACTAACAGCTACACATCTGAGCTTTGTGTTTGGAATGTTCTGATTCTGAAGGCAAATGACTCACCTGCTTTATATGCTGGTTTGCCTGGGGTAGAGTTGATTTTCTTTGCAGTGGCTGGTATGGGGCTGTATTTTGGATTAGTGCTGAACACAGGGTTGATAATATAGAGATGTTTTTATTATTGCTGAGCAGTGCTAACACAGAGATGAGGCCTTTTCCTGCTTTTCATACTGCCATGCTGGCCAGGAGACTGGGAACGTGGGAACTGACAATGTGGGAAGTTGGGACAGGTGACCCCAAATGACCAATGGGATATTCCATACCATATGATATCATGCTCAGTACCTGAAGTGGGGAAAGAAAGAGGAAGCAGGAGGACATTTGGATGTTTGGCATTTGCCTTCCCAACTAACCATAGCACATGATGAGCCCCTGGTTTCCTGGAAATGGCTGAACACCTGCCTGCCCATGGGAAGTGGTGATTAAATCCCCTGGTTTGCTTTGCTTGCTTGTGTGGCTTTTGCTTTCCCTATTAAACTGTCCTTATATCAACCCATGAGTTTTCCAGCTTCTACCTTTCCAATTTTTTTCCCAGTGAGGGGAGTGAGCAAGCGGCTGCATGGGCTTGGCTGCTGGCTGGGGTTAAACCACACCACTTTAACAGAAGCACTGGCACCTCAGCATTATAGTACCACTCATTTACTAGCTCAGCTTTGGAAATCTCATGCTTGTGCTTTAAAATGAAGATCTTGGTATTCAAGGGGAGACTGCATGCAGGAGTTAAATGTATTTTAATAATCTGTATCAAATTATCTTTAGCTTTATAAATTATAACAAAATACACAAAACATTCCATGCAAAAAGACAGATCCTGATTTCCTTATTCAGGAAAAATTCCTTTCTTATTTCATAGAGGGCTGTAAGCACAAGATGCTGAGCTGCCATTCACACAGAGAAACTGTATTAGGAAAGGTTTTTTTCCAGGGACAATTTGTAATCTGGGCTTTCCTTTTCTTATCTGTAGGTTTGGAATTTTCCTACATCAGAAGTCTCGAGCATTTATTTAATTACTCAAACTAGTGCAAAGCAGCCAAACAAACAGAATTTGAAGTTAAATTAATGAACAATACTCCCAATCAAAAAATCAGCACAGACATAATTAATCTTCTTGAGCCTCCTCTGCTGACTGTTCCACATTATTCACCAGAACTTGGAAAAATCCAAATGATGGAAATTATTTTTTAGGACTACAGATCTTCTCAAAAATCATGTGCTAATAGCTTCTTTCTGCTTGAAGTGAGAAACCAGTGGTATGAGGTTCAACAAGGCCAAGTGCTGGATCCTGTACTTGAGTCACAACAACCCCAGGCAACACTACAGGCAGGGGTAAGAGTGGCTGGAAAGCTGTCCATTAGGAAAGAACCTGGTTGACAGTGATCTGAACATAATCCAGCCATGTGCCAAGAAGGTCAATGGCATCCTGACTTGTATCAGCAATAGTGTGGCCAGCAGGACCAGGGCAGTGATTGTCCCCCTGTACTTGGCACTGGTGAGGCCACACCTCAAATCCTTTGCTCAGTTTTGGGCCCTTGTATTTAGTTTACAAACACACTGAGGTGCTGGATCATGTCCAGAGGACAGCAATGGAGCTGGTGCAGGGTCTGGAGCACCAGTCTGATGAGGAGTGTCCAAGGGAGCTCAGAGTATTCAATTTGGAGAAAAGGAGGTTCAGGAACCTTACCACCTGAAAGGAGGTTGTAGACAGGTGGGGGCTGGTCACTTCTCTGAAGTAACAAGTGACAGGACAAGAGGAAACAGCCTGAAGTTGCACCAGGGAGGTTTAGATTGGGTGTTGAGAAAAAATTCTTTGCTGGAAGGATGGTCAAGCATTGGAATAGGCTGCCCAGGGAAATGGTAGAATCACCATCCCTGGAACTGTTAAAAAAATGTGTAGATGTGGTGCTTGGGGACATGGTTTAGTAGTGAATATGGCAGTGTTAGGTTTACAGTTGGACTGCATGATCTTAGAGGTCTTTTTCAACCTTAATGACTCCATGACTCTACTGTGAACATGCGTCTGCACAGTTGCTGAGTATCATATAGGGAAAGAAGCAGCTACTAGGTAAGACACTGGCTAAAAACAGTTCATTTCTTGAGGAAGTTTAAGAATTAGGCAACCCGTTTAGCCTAGCACATGCTGATGTTTTTACATGCTTTTGAGACAAAGCATTGCTTCTAAATAAAGAGGTAGTCCCCTTATTTTTCTGAATGTTCTTAGAAAGCAGTGTGAAGTTCAACATACTTAATTTTGTCTGGTTTTGAGGTTAAAAAGACACAGACAACATATCCAAAGAGACACCAGTATCTTTCTTTGTAAGCTTTGAGGGGAAAAAAAAACCCCAATAATGGCCAAATCTTCACATCCTGTAACTTCTGGCTTTTAGAATTCAAACTACTTCTGCCGTTACTTCAGATTCCTCCTCAACCTACATCAGAGAGATCAGAGAAGACAGGTGAGATCTTCATGTCACAACCACACCAAAGCACTTAATGCTCTCATTGTCATTAACACTTCCCAGGAGCACTCAACATGTCTAAAAAAATTATAAGCAGTATTATCAAATGCTGCTGATGAGAAAAAAAGATCTTTACCTATTGCAAGGTTATTGGCTGTTGCAGTGAAAGCCCTTTTGTTATTCTTCTCAGTGCCAAACCTGGAGCCAGAATATTCTGAATTGACAGGATCTGTCCATTTGGGGTATTGTATATTCCTTTATTACAAAACTGACTTTTTTTCACGGACAAAAATGGTATTAACATTTTTTCCCATATAAATGTGTATCAAATACTTTTAATTTTCAAGCCCCGTAAGGGAAAAAAAAGTAATAAATAACCAAAGCAATTTCTGATATAAATGAAATCAGATAAGATCCAGTCTTTTATTCCAAAACATTTTCCTACAAGCTATGTGTAACTGATTATACCCAGCTTTACTGGACATGTAATCAGTGGTTGCTAGGGCAGTCTAACATATTAACTCTCCAAGAAAGGAAGAGCTTATTGATTCAAAACTCTTTTTGATTTAAAGTATTAGTCTATTACATGGATCATTTCACAGCTGGCTTGGATTTATCTTGGTTTTGATGCAGCAATTAATTCTGCTCAGAATTAAGAGAATAGAAAGATGTAGTCAGTCATTTCTGTAGTCTCTGGTTACAGTGTTGTTTGATTGACAAGGTAAGGTTCAAATACAATTTTTTTAACAGTGAATTCCTAGAATTCTTCAAGGCCAAGTGACTTAAAATAAATTTTCACTGGTTTTTTTTTCCTAGCAAAGGAAAAAGTATTGTTTCCAGTTACAATATATAGCATTTATAATTTTGTGACTGTAAATAAGCAGGTTCACATAATTAATCATTTTGCCTCAGAGCTCTGTTAGTCAGGATAGCTACTTTGCACACCACACAGAGATGAAAAAATCATAAGAAAAACAGGGAAGAGAGCCTTTCAGATGCACTTACTTTTATCAGTTACAGCCTGAATACAAGCACATACTATCCCATATTAACAGATCACATCTGAATCCTCATCCTGAAAATCAATGGGCACATCTTGAGCACTGACAGGTTTCTGGCTACTTTTTTCCCCTGTCTACCCCTATCTCAGAACTTTCAAACTGTATGGCTTTTATAGCTGTGTCACAGGCAGTGCTGTGTACTGCTTTATACCTGCATATATAAAGAAATAATACAGCATTAAATTAACTTACACCTTGCACTGGTTTTAATGTGATATTTAAGAAAAATTAGGATTTTTTTCATGGGCTATGGATTAAAAGTTCAAATACGAACTTTAGATCAGTAACGCAAACGCTGTGTATTTACATATATTCTGACTACGGTGAGAGCTTTATCAAGGGGAGGTATTTGGGCAGTGATGTCTTTTTTTTTCCTTTTGGTACTTCTAATACACCAATAGTACTGTGGAAGGTCTAAAAGCATCAGAATCTTTCCTGGTAAGGCCTGGTCTTACACCTCTTAGGTCCTAGGAACAGTTTTTGGTGGGGAGAAATTCTACCAACAGTAGATGATGACCAATTTAGGAACCACTAAGGCAAATCTGACATATCCAAGTCTTTGCAAGTGGGTGGGATACATCCCAAGGTGCTGGAAGTGAATTTGAGGAGGTATAGCTGCCACTAAGGAATTAGTGGTTGTCCAAAATTAGTGGTTGTCCATTTGGTGTCCTCCAAAATGTAGTAGCTCACCACGCTAGATGAGGGCACAGTGACTGTGTTTTCACCTCAGGTTTGTGAAAGCAGCTGCTTTCAACTTTTCAGAGAGGGGAGTGTGCCTACACAATGTGTGACCGGATAGAGGAAGGCAAATATTGAAACAGTGTTTATATCATTGCAGTAAATTAGATTATTGAAACTGACTTCAACAGAGTTATACTGAAGTTACAGAATTTATTTATATATTCCTATTCAAGAAGCAGTCTTTATTTTAACCTCAAATCACTTTTTAAAACTGCCATGCAGGTATGTATTTTAAAAACCTGAAAACACAGCATTACTTCTTTACTTTTTAAATTAGATTCATATTCGTGTTATTAAAGTGATTTTTATAATTTTGTCAGTTAGTTACACAATAAAAAATGTGTAATGGTAATGCAGCAGACCACAAACGTTATGAAGTTTTGTGGTTTTATCTCAACAAGAGTCTAAAAGTACTGACAACAAAGATCTAAGGATAGGAAAAAAATAAATACTGCATCCTGAATGTTTCATTTATCTAGTATCTATTAGGGTGAACAGGCAACACCTGAAAAATAGATATGCAAAGATCTGAGTTTGCTTTTTGTTTACCATCCTAAAATAGCATTTCATTCCTGATACAATTTTGATGGAGCCAGTTAAAGGATACAACTCACTCTAAAATCACTACGTAGTCCTCTCCCATTCTGCATTCAGTTTAAAATATTACTGGACTTACAGTTGGACTCGATGATCTTCCAACCTAAAGCATTCTAAATATTCATGTATCTTATGGAGAAGATTTCAAACAGTCTGGTTTCAATGTTCTTCAGAGCATCTGACAGCCTGCAGCCCCAGATGTGCCCCAGTAAGTTGTTGACCACCTACTGGCAGACAAGCTGCATGTGCCACTTGGTTTTCTAAATGTCTAGGAAACAGCCTGTATCTCCTGGAAGAGGGAACAGACTATTGCAAGCAAATATGTTCCTGCCAGACTGCCAGTCAAGAATGTGTCCATGCTCTATCTGGTCAGCCAGACATGGAGGAGTGCACGTGGTCTAGCTGGCAATCTGCTCACCAGCAGATGTGCTCTCTCTCCGTGGTTTGAGAAGAATTTACTCTTTTCAAGGGCACAGGGGGTCTATCAGTGCACGTGTTTCTGCCAGTGTGGTTTAGATCTTTACTCCTTCTCAGCTTTGGGCACAGCCAGCAGCACAGAGAACTGGAGTGGGGAGGCAGGGCATGGGCAAAAAGGGATGCCTTTTGTTACTGCCTTTAGGACACTGGATGACATGGCAGTGTTAAATACTACAGATTTGGCATATATTAGACTAATTACCACTACTGAAAGAAGTTTAGACAGAAGGCAATGCCATTTGTATATCATCTTGTACGTTTGTGATGACAGTTATATTCTTCTGTCTGAACAGAGTATGAATGGTCATGGGGAGAATCATCCAGCACCACATTCAGCAAGGCTGTAAACATGGATACCAAAAATATCACTAGGATACAGATTATTGTGATGTTAATTATGGCTCTGCAAAAGTACTTACACTCACCTTTACAGGCAGTGCATATTCTCCACAAAAAAAAAAGGAACCAACCACTAAACTGCCTGAATTGCCTGCTGAGACCTGGCATGGGCCACAGTAACCAGAAACTGCTGATACCTGACCTTCATTCAAATGGCTCTGCTTCAGCAACACTATTTAATTTCAGAACTTCACTTTATCTCTTTATCCTTACACTTCATCTAGCATTGTGGTGACTCCTTTCATATCCTATGTCATGGCTGAGTAATTCAACAGCAAGTAAATTCCTTACATTTCTCTTCCACAGCCTTCAGCACTAAATGCTGATTGATACTCTCTAGACCTCACGAAGAAGATGTTTACATTTTTCCTTCAACACCATCACCAAGGAAAGGCAGTGAGATGGGCTGCTGGAAAAGGCACTCAGTGTCTGTTTTAAACATGCTCTCAGCTCTGGCAAAGTGCTCCAGCTGGTATCTCTAAGTATTTAATGCACCTAATTCTGAATACATTTGGAGTGCTTGCAAGCTTTTCAGCTGCTAAAACCAACTTGAGGGTGCACTGGTTTATATCTTAAATCTGTATTTCTCCTTCTCCTGGAGCCAAGACTGAGGATATTTTTTATTTTTGAATTTTCAGATGTTTGCTGAAATTGATATTCAGTAAGAGAACGAGAATTGTCACCCAGAGGTAACATATTTCCCCACCTCCCTCTCAAATAAGAGAACTATATTATGTAATGTGAAGTGCATTTTTGCAAAGTTTATGTTTTGGGTATATATCATTATAGTCTCAGTATAATCTCTCCCCAAAAACCTGTCATATAATAGGCCTTAATAATTCTATTTATTATAATGCTAGTTGGACTCATATAAACAAAAGCCCAGTAAACATGTAGAACATGCAGATTTCTACCTGTTATCAAAAATACATTATCCTGTGTAGATTTCAGACCACACAAATCACTGCAACTCAAGGCATTTACAAATATTTAACTAATTAAATACAATGTTTATACAAGCACCTGCCTAAGAAGAGGGAGAACTAACATTGTTCACTGCAAGTTCCTTCCTTTTGGACTAGAACTTGAACTATACATGATGTGCATGGTGGCAGCAGGGTGGCTTATGATTAGTTGGCACAGTCCAGAGTATTTATTACATGCTGACTGTATCATTTAAAGATATTTCCATATTGCTAATCCCATAACATATGCTGGAGAGACAAAAGGTGACTTCCCCACCACATTCTGAATTGCTACAAATACCTACCACAATATTTAATTCCATGAGTAAGGCAATGTGGGCAGAAACTGCTGGTAACAGATTAGGTTTACAACATCAAAATTTCAACAACTTCTCTATTCAGGGAAAATTAATAATGGTGTGTCCCATTGGAAGGTATTAGGTATCTTTAAAATAGTTAAGTGATTTGGTTTCTTTTAATTACTTCCTGCCAATATCCATAGTTTTCTCTGAATGTCCAAAACTAACTTAAAATTCAATATAAAATTCCTATTGTTTTTATATCATCAAAAAGGAAAGATTAATGACATATTTCAGTAATCTAGTAATAAGTGGCTTTTTTCATTGTTCAAGCAATCCTCAGTGGATCTTAGATGTAGGTTAAAAAGGTATTTAATGCCTGTTTTTCAGTTGCCAAGGTCAAACATCACCTAGTATGTGTAGGGAAAGAGGAAACATCTGTTGGAATAATTTATTTGACTAACACAGAGGGTAGGATTAAAATTCACAAATTTCTTTGGCCCGATAGTGAATTTCAATTAAACAATACAGGTATTTGTTCAGTTTGAAAAAGCTTCCTTCCTTTACTTGTGGGCACATTCATGTATATCCCTAATTAGTGGATCTGGCAAGGGAATACTATGATTTGCCATTTTTTCGTATCTGCATAAACTCTGAGAATGAATATTTCTATTCTTTGAGGTTTGGGGTTTTTTTCCCAATAAACATTCTAAAGAATTCACAAACCTTTAACTCCCAAGACTCTCTTGTTTCTATGGAATTCCTTTAGTAACAAGATTAGAATACATCTCAGGATTGGTGATTACACATGAAATTGTAAGGTACAGCAACCTTCAGCATCTAAGATAAAAGTCCCACTTGAAAGTTTAAAAAAAATATTAAATGCACGTCATCTGACTGCAGTTTCTTCAAACCTTTCTGTGAAATCAGACTAAAATCTTCTAGACCAACAGTAAAAAAAAAATCACTCAAATTGTTTAATTTACAAATGTAAATTAATAAAAACATAGACGTTTTATTTCAATCAAGTATGGAAGATGCACTCTTTGCCTTTCTAGGTTCAAAAGGGATTTCAACAGAACCAGGATGGTATTCCAGCTTTTTAATACTCAGAAAATTTTTGCCAAGCAAAGAAGCTCAACAATCGGACAGCTTTTTAACATTGTAAAGCAGAATCAGAATGCTTTGTCCCCAAGGGAATAGCAGAAGGTCTTACAGAAGAAAAGATGTTGTACATGCATGTTCCATGCTTTTTTTAGGACTATGGGGAATGGTAAATGGAAAGCACAGTTTTACTCAGCCTGGCCCAAAAGACAGGATGCTAATAAAGATGACATGCAAGCTGACAGAACACTGAGCATATGGGCAAACCCATCTTACAACAGAATTAAAAAAACCCCAAACATATTTATATGGCATGAGTATTAGTCTGTATCCCTTTAAATTTCAGAAGCCTGGACTATTTACTGGAAAATAATAGTGTGCTACTATAGTAGTACTAACAGTATTACTTTCTATAATAACTAGTACATTGTTTCTGCAGTTCTTGTTTTTAACTGCTCCACTGCTTTGTGCTTTCTGCAGCAAGAAAAAAACTCAAGAACAGGCACATATATGACAAGTTCAGGGTTTTTTTAGGCCAGAATATACCCATTGTCATGTGATGAACAAAGATTATTATTTGAAAGAGAGCAGCTTTATGATTTGCAATTCTTCTTCCCTTCTCAACAGAAAGGCAGCTATTTTAATCACAACATATAATCAGAAGGAACAAAAGGGATGGAATGGAATGTGGTAAGTTGTCAAGAATAAAATAGCATTAGATGTTGCTCAGTTAAATTGTCAAACATACTAATAAATTCTAACTTGGATGTAAATGTAAAATAGAACACTATATTTACTAATTTAGTAACAAAAGCATACCCGTGTCAGTTGCATGTATTTATTTATTTTATCTATGGCATTGTGTAAATGATGATTTTTTTTTGTCAGCTAGTTTAGCTGATAAATAATAAAACTGGTTAAAAATAGCATTAAAAATCTGGGAGGAGTGATATTAGGTCCCAAATAATTAACTATACTATTGCTACAGGTGAAACTGGAGCATGGCTGTTAAAAGTAAGCTGTAATGATGAGAAGTGATTGTTTCTCCTTCTGCAGATGACTCCATGCACAGGATCGATCACCCTTCACCAATGGTGCTGACACCTTAACTTACTTCTGAGAATTAACTTCGATATTATTTTACCTTTGTGGAAAATGATTACAGTTAAATGCATATGACAGAAACTAATAACATCAAAGTTACTACTATTAGCTAGTCTACTGATTTATAATTAGAAACTGAATTGTATTATCCTGTCTTTCAAAGAAATAAAGACAATAAATATAATGCGGTTTAAAAAATTATTTCAGATTCAATTCTACTTTCCTGTACTCATTTTCCAATTGATTCAGCAAGAGCTGTACAAGCAATAACCAACATA
>VZRS01011868.1:56125-69527 GCA_013398055.1 Ifrita kowaldi
TTATGTTGGAAAAGAAAAGCTCATATTCATGTTTTTTGAACTCATCACTGGTACAATACAAGTACATACAATTCTTAGCTTAGTTATATTTGTAAACAAAAATATTTATTTTTAGCTGCTATTTTATGATTTCTGTAAATTTTAAATAAGCATGAAATAATTGATTAGTTTTGCTTACAAAACTGTACATAGGCTGCATGTTCATCTGTCATTCTTTCATTGCTTTTTTTCCTGGCAGCTCTGGAGGCTTTCCAATTCATTAAGAAACGTCTTTCCATTTCTTGAATTTCTTTCCCATCGAGGGATTCTGCAAAAGAGAACATTTTCTGTGATACAAAGTGAACTAAAGGGCTATAAAAAGTTGTATGTCGTGTGTATTGGCTCTATATTCATTCTCTTCAAAGCTTTTTTTCTTTTTCTAGTATGTTTGGTAAAGAAAAACATAACCAATAAAGATGGATATTCATATTGAAGCTGAAGGAGTGAGTTAATGTCTTAATTGCAAAAAAAAAATCTACAATTTTTATAAATTTCAAGGGAAATATGCATATTTCGTATTTGGTTAACATGCAACATTTCTAGAAAGTTCTGAAGAAAGGATATGCTCTTACATGGGGTATAGATAGATGCAAAAATCCAGGTTCAGAGGGAAACTACATGTCTTAGCAATCAAGGGATTCTATTGATCATAAAGACAGTCACACAGATTTTCCTCTCTAAGGTTAACTTTACTCACTTAGGTGCCATAAACCTTTTGCTCTATGATTCATTGCTTGCATCTGCATTTTTGAGTCAGCCCAAATGAAACACCTCGTGTGGCTACAAATTTAGGTTGCATTAGAACTGTCCTAAGGCACTGCTATTTTCATTGTGCAGATAGGCTGTTTCTTTTTCTTAATGGCCAATATTTTGTACTCTGAGAAAAACCAAGTTCTGTAATTCTAATTTTAAATACAATTGCCACATTTATCCAAAAAAAGTAAAAAATTAGCAGGGTTTTTTTTCCCACTTATTTCTACAGTACAACTGCTTAGATATAGAAGAATAACTTTGTTCCTTTTATGCTAAAGTTATCTCAAAATAATAATATAAACTGCACCATAAGGGTTAAGATTAACAAATACACCCATAAGTGTGAACTGCTTATAAGTTTAAGGACGAATGTTATATGACAAATGCAAACACAGTAAGGTGGGATCTGCACAACTGGCTCTCTACAACAAAACCACTTTAGCAACTACTACACACTGATAGGGGAATAGATTAAACTGATCTTTGAAAATCAGTTTCACAAAATCTGGAATACGAACACAAAAATTGTCTTGTAACAGTCTCACTAATCATCTATTATAAAACAAATGATTACTACTACTAATACCAAAAGCCAAACAAGATGGCTTGTGAAGCTGATTACATAAGCAGTTTTAGCTTTGTATATAAATTAAAAATTTATGATTTGACACATATCTATAGCAGTAACTGTGTTTACATACATAGTGCTACTCAAGAACAATTAATTTATCTGTTATTTTCTAAAAGAGTGGGTGGTTATGAGTGGGCTGTTGATTTAATTTTTTACCTAAAGTCTGTGACTGTACTATAATCCTGTCCCTGTACTTTGGTTTTCGGCAGATGGGGTTTCCTGTAAGATCTATTCTGCGTAGCTTTGTCCATTGTTTTAATACAACCTTCAAATCCTGCAATTGAAACAACACCAGAACATTGTGGTTATATTTCCCCCTCCAGAGTAAAATTCAACAGTGATTTGTTCAGCCAGGCCCAAATCCTGCACACAGAAATAACTTCAACGAGACCATTCACATTAAGAATGTGCATTTTCAAACAGATTGGTCCACAGCATCCCTTGAATACATCAAAATTGCACAGAAGAAATGGTGATGCAGTTGGAAGACACTGCATTTTTAAGGATACAGTAATGCCAGCTATGGAAAATTACCACTTCAATCCCACTTATAAGCACCTAAAGCCTAAGAATTACCAACGAAAAAATTGCATGATACGTAACGTCTCTTAATGCATCACCAAGGTCTTACAGAGTCCTTGAATAACAGTGTGTGGAACAATAAATACTTTATAAAGGACAGACTGAAAAAAAAAGCTAGAAATCACACTATCCAGAGTGGACTGCCTCTCTTTATATATATGTAGAACTGTATTTTACAGGAGAAACAGTAATCTCTCCCTACCTAACTGTGGGTGGTCAGTTATAGTATTGGCCTAAACAGTGAAATTAGTGAAATATACCTTTCTCCATCTGTATTTCTGTCTGGTTACTCAGGGACAGCATGACCTAGATGAAACTACTCTGTCTTTTAAATACAATAAATTCAAGTCAAAAACATGCAAAGTTCAGCAGATTGGTCGTTTCTACTCAGACACCCTACTTTATGAAATACTTTCTTTCCAAAATTTCATTTAACTCCCATTCTCGACAGGCTTTCCTTGTATGTGTGAAAAGCTTAGGCAAGGATTCAAGACAATCTGTATAAATAGAAGAGGAGAGAGAATTTATGTTCTACTGTTGTAAAAACTTGGAAAAATCTACTAATAATGCTGTGACAGATTCTAAACAGCAAAGTGTGTAAAATTTTGTAGCTTGATGCCAACAATGAAGTCTCTAATAACGTAGGTATCTCTTAGCTCCTTCAAATTTAGAAAATTGCTTGGGTAACACAAGCAGGGAGAATTCTGCTTTTGCTGGCTCATCTCCCTTGGTAGAAAATCCTCTTGGAAATATTCTATGGGTTACATACTCTATGTCTAAAAAAATCACGTGGAAGAGAAAGAGGCAGCACAGCCTCATACCTCCAAATCATATAATTTTTGGTCTACCTCTGATGATGATGATATCGTCTATTGTTATTCCGTAATAAAAATGTCCTTTTAGAAAACCAGAGAGCAAAAGCCTGGTTCTGTGAGGATCAAGACTGATAANGTGATATTGTCTATTGTTATGACGTGATAAAAATGTCCTTTTAGAAAACCAAAGAGCAAAAGCCTGGTTCTGTGAGGATCAAGACTGATAAAACAATGCAAGAAATTCTGAGGACCAGTCCACATGAAGAAAAGTTAATAATTCTTGTAATGTTATGCAGCAAAGCTTAATCAGCATGTATCAGAATAGCAACGTGATAACCCCCATAGTTTAGGTGCTAACACTTAATCACAAGCAAAATATTTTAGGCTAGACTTATTAAAAAAGAAAAATCATTTAGCAAGTATATTTATTTATTCTTACCTAAGCATTCAGACACTATCATTGAAGCCAGTAATGTGTTCTAGATTTCCCTAGAAAGAATTTTTCCAAGTAATAGTTTTGCAACACAAAGTTGTCTATTACTGAAATAAAATGTATACAGTTTAACTTTGATGAATGTATACAGAGTCCTGAAGATTTTTGTTAGCTGTTACTTACTTGATAAATGACCCAGAACATGCTTACTCCAGTGTATGTTTATCTAAGAGCACACTAATCCTGTGCTGAAATATGATTACCCTTTCGATACGCTCTAGTTGTTCATTGCCTTCCTGTCTCTAATAAAGTGCTTTCACTTCCCAGCCTTTCAATAAGCTGTACTAAAGGGACCAGACACTCTTCTGGGCAGGCTCCGTTTGATAAATGATCATGTCATGCTATCACTTTGAGGTCTGCTACAAAATACTGACGAGCAAATTATATTCCATCGGGGAGGGTGGGGAGGGGGAAGGGCAAGTGCCTGAGTAGGCAGCTGTAGTGCTGGCAATAACTTTCTTACCAATTAACAGTGGCCATTTAAGAATTGGTATTTGACCAGTGTGCTCCAGTTTTTATTGGAAACGTCCAATCCAACTGCCCCAGCTTCATCTACAGACAGCAATTTGTCACCAGTTTGATTACCTGTCATAATCTATTTGAGAAAATCTATAATTTTTCTCTTGTTCCTGACTCAATTCTGAAGTGAATGAATTCATCTTTCGTGATATCCTCTTGTCATAATCAATACTGGGCAGAGGTTGAATACATTAAAGACTCGGGAAATACAGATTTTTACAGGTATTTCTAGCTATATTTTTTCTACCTATCCAAACACTCACACAAGTCATAATCTTCCAAAAACGAATGAACTTAATAAATAAATAATATTCTGGCTTTTTGTAAAAAGGAATAGTTGTGGGGGGTTTTTTAATAGACATAGTGTTTTAAAAAAATTTCCTTAATTCCAACCCAAATACACTGCAGTCTAGAAGACCTTGAGATCCTGACTAAAGCAAACCAGAACCTCAGCAGGATGAATAAATGAAGTAGCAAGCAACAGAAAACAAAGAAAAGTCAATTCTATTAAAATCAATTATATTCTTGAGAACTGACCTAAACATACCTTTTGCATATGGTAGCTAGTCACAGTTATTTTGCATTAATTCAGAAAAATTACTTGATTTTCTTCTGTCTACAGTTCAGACTGCATTATATAAACTTCAGTCAAGTGAAACAAGGTCATATGCCTTGATGTCTGTTAATTATGCTAACAAAGCTCTGAATTAGCCACAACCTTAAGTGCTTGAATTTACTAGTCCTAATTTCCAACTGTGCTGAAATCAAGGTGGCATAGTTGAAAAGCAAAGTAAACTGGGTTTTCAAACTAAAGTGAAAAAACTGAGAGAAATGTTTAAATATAAAATAATTATACTAAATACACAAAACTGAGAAAAGTCTACATGAGATTGTATATCATGCATTTCTCATGCCTTTCGTATTTTCATCTTTCACAAAGATTCCATGTTACTCCTGCAGTTCACCAGACCTGCTCAGACACAGATAGCTCCTCTACAGTCTCCCTTCCCACTGGGTGAAGCACAGCTGGCTACAGAGCTCTCCGACACTTCCCTGTCATGCAGCACTGCCACAATCTCTGATCAATGCCGGATATTCCTGGGAAAGTTCTTGATGGCAGTGAGGGGAAAGCAAGAAAAAGAGGGGACATAGTGCTTTTGGCATGAAAAAGAGGAATACGTCAGATATTTTTGATATACCTCTGTTTTGATAACAGAGGGGCAAGAGGGAGGAGAATGGAGGCAGCTTGCGTGGGAATGAAAGAGCCTTTGCTGTGTGTAACAAGTTCAGCCAGCAGAACCAATTAAGTGTATAGAACTGTATACCCCTAAAATCCTCGCAGCTTTCACAGCTGTAGAACAATGTATGCCATGCAATCATGAAATTCAGGGATGTAAAAAAGTTGAAACATACTCAAAACTTCCCTCAGCTATTTTTTTTTGAACAGTCAGCGGCTGTATATGATTGTTTTCCTACTAGATGTCCACTGTGAGCTAAAGCCTCTTACACAGAGCTAAAACTGACTTTAAAAAAAATATTTTGTATGGCTTACTGCATTTTTCAACAGTTTGGTTTTTATTTCTTTAAGAATTTATATTGGTGAGAAGTAGAGCCTACCAAAATGTAATCCCTTAAAACTCAGTAATTGTAGCTGGAAAGCTGGATATCCACCTGCATTACACTGCATGTTAAACATATTTGATATGTTCATTAACTTTACAGGTCTGCAAAGATATGAACAGAAACACCTTCCCTGTTCCATATATTTCAAAACTTCGGAGATTGTTTAGAAAACACACAGAACAGTCACTTTCAAAATATACCGGAGCTTAATCTGAGTGTAATGGACAGCAGCAGCAGCAGCAAACTCAAATGCTAATTGTATAATTTTTCAAAAGTTGTGACCATGCAGCATAGAAATCTATATGATTTGGGTAAATATAATTCTGGTTTTCCTGATGATTAAATAATGAAGTTTAATAATGAATAAATAATATATACACAGTTACTGAATAATGCAGTCTTTTTGTCCTCTCCTGATTCTGTTTCAGAGGATACTGTTTTTTCCTCTGAGATACTGAAAATGCTGTCTCCAATACTGTCTTCAAAATTAACTGATTCTTTGGCTATGACAATTTTCTTTTAAGATCACCACAACAGAAGTATATTTTATTTATAAGAAAGAAAGAGCCAATATAAAAATCTCTGTAATATATTTTATTTAGAAATTCATTCCTTTTAAAAAGGGAAGCTTTGGGGAGATTGCCTATTTGAAAAAGCTTTCTGCTATTTTGATGTAACCAACACATTCAATGTGATTTTAATTCTTCAGCAAAAGCCTACATGAATTGTATTTTGATGTAAATTCCATCACAACTGACAGCCAGGACTTGAAATCCAAAGCATTAATAGTCCTCTAGTAAAAAAGAAGGGCATCATTCAACATTTTTTAATGTTAAAGTGTAAAAAAATGAAGAGTCCAAAGAAAATATATTCATCTAGATAACTGATAGGTTATGCACACAAAATACTGCAATCTCCTCATTAGTAAAGAGGAGATTACAAAATTCTCTCAACAATCTGTTAAAAATATATTGTGTTCTAAGAAGCAGTAAGAATAGTTATTCTAATAATTAATAACCAGTGAAAGTTAAGTTTACTAAGGAAATAAAAGGTATATGCAAACCAGAAATGAAAGAGTTTATTTTAATCAAGACTTTGTCTTGGTGATTTGAGTTACCAGTTAAGCCCATTAATTTCAGTATTAATTAATAAAAATACAGATTTTGACATCCTAAATGTCAAATGCTTCTCCATTTTTAATCTTAGTAAGATTTCTGTATGAGAAAAGACAGCATGCTTGACAAGCCAGAGATTTAGTAACAGCAGAAGTAAAATTTCTTTTTACTCATAAATTTAGTGATAAAGATGAATGTGACTAATTTCTTATCACTCATACTTAATGTAACAAATATTTATTTTAATACCTTCATATGTTTAAGTCGATTGTCGACTGCTTTAAGATAAGAAAGATTTTCCAAAACTGCCAGCTCTTCTAATTCATCAATGTTGTTATTGCTGATATTCAATACAGACAAAGATTTCTGAAGGAAGAAAAGCAGAAAAAGAAGTATTTTTTTGATGCCATGTATGAGTCAAGTTGTAAATTATTACAGAAAATTATCTTAAAAAATGAACAAACATATGAAAAAGAAACATGCAAATACCACCTCTGCATACCACACAGATTGTTTTATGTTGGCTTTCCATCTTTTCCTAAAATGTAATTTATTCTGCTTTTGAAGTGAAACCAAAGTAAGATTGTTTCTCGATTATTTCAGGAATTCTTAGTAAATACAGAATTTTTGTTTCTCTTTAATGATGTTCAAATGCTTTACAGAGTTCTGCAAATGCTACTAACTCTACTTTTGAAGTATGAAACATACATTGAAACTGACTGCCTTTTTATAGAATCATAGAATGGCTTGGGTTGAAAGGGACCTTAAAGACCATCTAGTTCCAACCCCCTGCCATGAGCAGGGACACCTTTCACTGGACCAGGTTGCCCATGGCCCATCCAACCTGGCCTTGAATACTGCCAGGAATGGGGCATCCACAGCTTCTCTGTGCAATCTGTTCCAGTGTCTCACCACCCTCATAAGCAAAGAATTTCTTCCTAATAGCTAATCTAAACTTGCCCTTGATCAGTTTCAGGCCATTACCCTGTGTCCCATCACAACACACCCTTGTAAAAAGTGCCTCTCCAGCTTTTTTATAAACCTCCTTTTGGTACTGGAATGCTGGTATAAAGTGTCCCTGGAACCTTCTCTTCTCCAGGCTGAACAATCCCAACTCCCTCAGCCTGTCTTCACAGGAGAGGTGCTCCAGTCCTCTGAGCATCTTTGTGGCCCTCTCTGGACTTGCTGCAGCAGGTCCATGTTCTTCTCATACTGTGGGCCCAAAGATTGCACCTGAACTGCAGAGCTGAAGCCCATATGTGACACCCATGTGGTCTCATTTAACAGCTGGACTACAGTGTTCTTCTTCCAGGCCTGATCCTACAAACCTACAAACCTCTTGGTATCCATACCTCTGCTCCTTACCCCTTCTCTGGAACAGCACTGAGTCACATATTGCACTTTGCTATTTGTAACAGACAATAGTTACGGAGATCTTGACATTTTAGATAAAAAACTAAATGTGTTTCAGGTGTTTACCTCGGGAAATACTAACGTAGTTCCACATAAAAAGAAGAAGTTGGTATCTCTAGAAAATGAAAAGGGACACCTAATCCAGTGAGTTTAGAATTATACAAGGTATAGGACTTACCATTAGTTGGAAAATCTCTATTTCAGCAGTTATACAGGAAGACTAACCCCCTTCAAAAATTTGACCAAGATCTACATTGCAGACAGAAATTACCAGTATCATCCTGATAAAACAGTTCATAAACTTAATCTTCTCAGTCAGATTCATGACATTGTCATCATCAAAACATTTGCCTGTGGTACACAGAGAGCTATACGGCCTCATGTTTTTATCTCTTTCATCTCTGACACCATTAAAAGAACCAGAAACAGATGAATAAGAAGTAAAAAGCAATGCCTTAAAAAGGCTCCAAACACTTAGCACTTGGAGATAAAATAGAATATTTTTACATTTAGATTCCACAAAGATGTTACATTGTCGAGAATGCAAAGTGTTCCTTAGAAAACAAAACAAACCCCACTTCAAAAGGCCTTAAATAAAAGCCACAAAGAACAAAATCTAGGCCAGGCTGCTGAAAAACACATGAAGAGTTTATTATACATTATTATCCTGGGAAGATTATAGCTATAAAACTTCCCTTTACTTTGATAATTTGTCCAATATAGACGGAACAAAGTACAAATTCTCTCACAGTAATGACTCATTTCTATTAAAGAAAAACAGCAATACATGTCTTGAATCACTTAATCTCAAAACAGGAAAAAAAATAGAGCTAGGTTAAATATTTATGATACACATGTGAACAAAAGAACTCACTTTTTAGTGAGTTTTTCATCTTTACAAAAAAAGGCTCATCAAGCCCTGACTACACTATGGGAGATACAGCAAGAGGAATTTTCTTAGTACAGAACTACATCATTAGCAAATAAAGCCTACTTTTTAACCTCTTCAACTCTATGTTTTATGTTTTCTGAGCAATTAACATGTTGAATGACAACTTCAAAAAGATTTCCTGAAATCTTGATATAACACAACATAGAAGAACTGCAGAACTAAAACTGAATGCTTTTGATTGTGTTGTTCTTAATATCCAGGAAAAAGAAAAGCTGTTTGTGCCTTTTTTTTTCCACTCAATTTTCTACAGAAATACAAAAGGCAATAAATAAACAACTATAACGATCAAATCAGTGAAATATCAATAAACTAATTCACTACAAGTGAAACAGACTAAGAAAACTGAGACTGAAAAATTCCAACCCCATTTTTAGTTTATTCACATTCTGTTGGAATAGGGCATCCACACATTTCCTTAATTCCTCTCTCTCTTTATTCTCATTTTCATCCTTCATAATAAAAAAAAAAAAAATGAAGTAGAATTTGCTGGACTCCTAACTTATATGAGAATTAGGATGGGAGTCCCTTGGTAAAATTTGAAAGAATGCCACCAGTTGGTAAAGAAGGAAAACACAGAGTGATCAAGTCCTAATCGTTTCTCCTAAAAATACTAATCACTTGATAACTGTCTCACTGAAATTCTCAAAATGTACTTACTACTAGGGAGTTAAGAGATACTGGATCAAACAGAAGCTTTTCACCAAGAGGGAGATGTTGACTTTCAATATGTAGCTCCCTTAGTTCTCCTACTTTATCCAAACCCTCAACTACAGTGATATAGTTGCCTCCCAAATACCTACAGAATAGAACACAAAACAGATTTAATATCCTTTGAAACTAAGAGCAAACACAAGGCTTCAGTATATAAAGAAAAATATTTTTCAAGCATTATAGAATAACACTTGGAAATTATGATAGAAAAAGTAAATACCCTAGCATACAAGTAGATTGTACACTTAACTGATTCGAGGGTTTTTTTGCAGTTTTATCAACTGCTATTATTACTATTATTTTTATTATTACTATTATTATTATTATATGACTGAAAGAATAAAATAATTTAAATGCAAATATATATGTCAAGATGATATGTCATTATTTTTATCACAGAACATCTCATCAAAAAATAATAAGCAATTACTTCTATTTGAAAAGCAAAATTTAGGAGCTGAAAGGACCTTAATGGCTACACAATTTAAAAAATTTCTTAAGTGTCATAACTATTCTTTTTACTAGTAAAATAAATACATTATTTTCAACTTACAGTTTTTCAAGTTTTTTCAGTGATGAGAGATTTTCTATACTTGAAATATGATTGTTCTGAAGGTAAAGGTGCGTTATATTTGAAGCAAAGTCCAAGTTCTGGATTTGGTTGATATGGTTATCATATAAATACAGAACTCTTAGATTTTTACAGAAAGAGAGGTCACCCTGAAATAAACAATAACATGCTACTTAGTGTACACTCACTGCCTGCTTCTGGAAGCTATTGATTGTTCTTATACTTAAGTTCTGCTGCATGATTAATAAATTTCCACCTTTAGCAAACATTTCTAAAAACTATTTTTCCTAGAACAATTGAGTTATTCTATATTGTCAGTTATCATCAGATTAAAGACTGAAATCTGTCATTACTATTTTGCCATACAGAAGTTGATGACTACAGGCATAACCAGCAGATACATCACATCCCTTCCCTGCCTTCATCAGATGGATTTCAGAAAAGCACAGTTTTTAGTGTAGTTGTCTCCATGAAACCACACTGATGTAACTGGAAACCAGTTCTTGGCAAAGAATTATTGATTTATACAAAACCTTGCACTTCAATCTATTTTAATGTACTTCTGAACTCAAGTCTGCACTCAAATGTTGAGTTTCTTTGAACATATTCCTATTAAACAAGTAAAAGGCCACTCCTTATGAAGGTTTCTGCAAAACTTCGCTGTGGCAGCTGATAACCTGACCTCATCAAATGGACTGATCCAATTAGTAACTTGCTATGGCTGCACATGTCCCTAGGAGTGGGCTGAATAAACCCATTTGCTTGCAGGGATCTGTTCACACAGAACAAGTGATTTCTTCTTGACTGAAATCACGCTTCTAAAGCAGAAATCCACCACATGCAATAATGCAGTTGTGCAGGGCTCAGCAGTTTCAAAATTTACTCAGTATCTTGAGGGGATCTGAATTAACTCAGAACTTACTGAAACCTGTATGTATTTCCTACTATTAAACCCAGAGGAAGGAGGACTGGGTTAAATTTGCAGGTTTAGTCTTCAAAATAAAAAACTCATGGATTATTTTCTAAATGAGTAAGCCCGAGGGAGCAATTTTTTTAAAAAAAAGTATATTTTTAACCTGACTAATTTGAAAAAGCCCCTACACCAGTCCAAATTTGTTAACCTCACTCGGGTTATTTCCTGTTCCTGAACTCTCCTTTCCTTTCTCAGAATTCCTCTGCAATTTAAGGAATAAATCACAGATAGATTGAAAAGATTGTGCTGTGAGTTAACAACTCTGTAAAACTTGGCTTTCCTTGTTTGTCTCGCCAACTATGAACAGCTCATCATAACAGTAACTACAAAACATTAGAGTAGCCAGTTTAAAGGGAATAATGAAAAATAAATCTTACAATTGAATCAATATTTTTATCTGACAAATTCAGATGAGTTATTTTTTGCAGATATTGTCCAAAGTCCTCTTCACTACGATTCTTGTCACTGGCATTTTTAGCAATTAGGTCCATTGTTAGTCGAACCATGGTTCTGTAATAGTTCAAGCTGCTCTACTGCTTCTTTTAATAGTGTATTCCACGTGCTCTTCTAAGTAGTATTATAGAATGCCTTAAAAACAAAAAAGGGGAAATGTTATACTACTGGTATCCCAGACCTTCAACAAAGCTTACATGTGTACTTGAAATCTGACATATCCTCACCAATGCCCTTTTGATTTACAGCGATACTACATTGCCTATAAAAATCTACCTCTTTTATTGCTGACACTTCATCAAGTTTTTGGTGTATTAATTAACATTTAAAATAATTTTTCTATTTGATTTGTTGTTTCAGTTTGCTTAAGAAGGTTGTATCCTAGTTTTCATCTTTTTCATACAGAAATACGAGCACAATTCTCCACAGCAGGCATAATTTTCACACATAATAACTAGTTAATGGAAGTTCATAATCTGATTATAAATTAGAAAATACAGGACACTCCATCACAGGTTTTACAGGCTGTGGGAGGTGGTAGTAAGCTACAGTACTCTTTATATATCTGCACAGCACTTTTGTCATGTGCACAACGGCATGTTCTGCACAGTTAAAAACTGTGAGTTTTTCCTGCTAAGGCATATTATAGAGGCTCTCACAACAATACCAACTTTTTTTTCAAACTCTGGCTCATATAAGTGAGCTTATGAATGAGGAATGGGGGAGAGGGAAGAAGGCAAGTGGCTAGTATTGAACGGGATGCATAAACAACATGGGGATAAAGATATCCTAACAGATATAACTTAATGACTCAGAACAGAAGGGTCACCTATTTAGCCAGTACATATACCAATGTATATTATGTATTTTAACTGATACACGAAAGCCCCACAACAGTGCATCAGAACAACTGAGGAGACAGCAAAAAGCGCCCAGTGCTAAACCTCGTACAGAGAATCCTCCTTGCCAGCATTACAATGAGGAGAAATAAGAAAAGCCAAGATCGAGGCTGCGAAGGCAGAAGAAAATTCCTTTCTTACTAAACAAATCTGAAGCTCAGTAGCTCTCCTTTATCGCAACAGGATTTGCTTTCAACTTTGATTTTAAGAGGTGGGGATGAAGGAGAGCTGAAAGGACATTGTGGGTTGCCTGTTTTTCTACTGTGAGTTTCTTGCTTTTTAGAGAAAAATAACTTTCAGAGTCCCTTCTCAGACCTTCTTCCAAACCCAGCAGAATAAGCGGGAGAAAACCGGGCAGGTCTCCCTCCCTCGGTCCCCCAGCTCCTTCCTACCTACAGCCGTGCGATTTCCCACCACCCTGCCGGTCCCGCCGCCCCGCCACCAACCGCCGCCCAGCACGGCGGGTGGGAAGGCGGCTGTGACGGCGGGCACGGGCCGGGATCCGCTCCAGGCGCTCTCCCGGCAGGAAAGCGGCCCCCGCCCGGCCCCGCTCTCCCCTCAGCTCCCGGCCCGCACCAGCCGCCGGCCCCCGGTTGCCACGGCAACCGCACGCCAACTGCCGAGGGGCGGGGCGCCCCCGCTACCGGCCGCCGCGCGCGCCCTCCGACCAATCAGCGCCGAGGAGGGAGCAGGGGCGGGGCTTTTCGAGCATGCGCAGCCGCGATCTCCACGAGGCGTCGCGCGAGTCGGCCTCGCTGGCGGCCATGTTCGGAGAGGTGTAGAATGTCCCGAGTTGGAAGGGACGTGCAGGGGTCATCGAGTCCAACTCCGATACAGTGTGATAAACGGATGGATTATAA
>VZRS01011868.1:69706-94615 GCA_013398055.1 Ifrita kowaldi
TGCCTTTGCTCTACTAATAAATGCTGTATGTATGCTGTTAAAATTACAGTTCTCAAATTCGTTTATTTCAACAGGACACCCCAAAAGTTGCACTATGTGCCCGAGTGCATTGTTATAATGCTTCCTGAACTCTGGTTAGGCTTGGTGTTACGGCCAGTTCCCTGGAGAGCCTGTTCCAGTGCCCAGCTACCCTCTGGTTGGAAAACCTTTTCCTAATATACAACCTGAACCTCTTCTGACGCAACCTCAGGCCATTCCCTCGAGTCCTGTCACTGAACACTGTAGAGAAGAGACCATTGCATGACCTTCCACTTGCCCTCACGAGGAAATTGTCAACCACAATGGGGTCTCCCCTCAGTGTCCTCCAAGCTGAACAGAAAAAGTGACCTCAGCCACTCCTCATACAACTTCCTCTCCAGTCCCTTCACTATCCTCCTTGTCCTCCTTTGGACCCCCTATAATAGCTTAATGTCCTTTTTATATTGTGGTGCCCAGAATTGCACACAGGATTGTTGCAAAATGTGGAATATGTAAAAATTTTCTTAAGAAAGGATGTTCTTTCATGTTTGATCTTTGTATACTTTCGAGTCCAATCAACAAGGGAGATTTCATTTGTGAAACAGATAGCAGCTAACAAGCAAGCTCTAAGTGATATCTATGTGTTAGAAAAACAAATTACTTGTTTGCAGAATTACCTTGTTAAAGTTTAGGGCTTGACATGCTTCAATGATCTGAGACTGAGGGGGAGGTTAACAAAACTTGAGAAGAAGAATGCCAACTGATACTGGACACAAAGAATGCAGAATTTATAAGCCATAAAGACATCTGGTAGAACTCCCAAGATAAGGAAAAAAAATAATGAATTCAACTCAGCAATTGTGCTGAAATCGGCTGCAACTGAGTGAAGAGTAATTCTGGAAGGGGGAGATCTACAACCTCCAACTCAGAGACCACTGACTCAAAAGAAGAGAAAGATTGGACATGTGGACTAATTAGCATAAGAAGCAAGAAAATTGTTAACCGATAGTAGAGTAGGAAGCCATAAGAAAACTATGTAACTAGTAGCCAACGAACACTAATTCCTTTGTTTGCTAAAATGTATAAATAGTAAAAAATTTTGGTAGTTTGTGTGCTTGATTGGTGGAATTCCACCAGGCACGCAGGTTTGCACAATTTTGGAATAAATAATCAATGTCTCTCTCAAGAGTGTAATTATTGGCTTGTTGCACACTGGGTAATGAATACGATTTTTGTGGAGAGCAGGACTCAAGGTGAGGCTGCCCTAGTGCAGAGCAGAGTGGAACAACCCTTGCCCAGCTGGTGATGCTGTGCCTGATGCACCCCAGGACACGGGTGGCCCTCCTGGCTGCCAGGGCACTGCTGACTCATATTCAACTTTCTGTTGACCAGGATCCCCAGGTCCCTTTCTGGGGCATTGCTTTCCAGCCTTTCATTCCCAGTCTGTACATACATCCAGGGTAGCCCCATCTCAGGTGCAGAATCCAGAACTTCACTTTTGGTGATTGCCCAACTCTAATTTGTCCCAGAAGAAATCTTTGAAACCTGCTGACACCTGAGATGGCCACCTAAAAACAGAGACTACACAAGAACAAAGGAATAAAGGTAGGTATTTATTTGAAGGGCCTTCAAAGGTACACCCTGGGCAGGCCAAAGGCTACACCCAAGATGGACCCCAGGTCATGAGTTCTTCACACTTTTATAAGTTTGGTTCATTTGCATATCAGGGTTAATTGTCCAATTATAACTTCAGTCCATGATGTAATTACCCCAAGTTTGCCCCCCTCTCAGAGGCCTTTACACATTTTGGGACCTCGTGTCCTTGAGGTGGAATCTGTTATAAATGCAATTAGTAAGATTGGCTTTCGTAAATGGTTAATGAGAGTTTTGTGAAAATGGGTTCATTGTTGATAAGTTCGTTGTTGGGATTGTCATTAATGTAATCGGTTGATTGTAAAGTTCTAGAAATGGATGATGTAATCTTGTTCTAAAAGGGGGTGTGAGTGTTAAGTAACATAAAGGGATAAACGGGAACCCCTATTGCACAAATAATGAGCCAGTAAGAAGACCCTGGAGACAACGAGCCAATGAAAACATCGTAAGAAGGCGGAGCCAGGGCGGAGTTAGGTCAACCCCCCCGGGGTATAAAAACTGTATTCTTTAGCTGAAGGGTGTGCCTCTGCCTGCAGCTTGTCTTCGGGGGTGCAGGCAGTGCTGCACCCTCTGCCTTGGTTGGATGATTATTATCATTTGTCCCCTATTGTCAGTTAATAATTAAAACTTCAAAGGTGTGAGTTGTTTCTCACAAAACCTAGAGAGGTTTGTTGTGCCTAACCAGCGCAAGAGAACAGCAGCTAACAGGCCACATGAAACTTCAGAGTTACACACTAGGCAGTACAGGATTTGAAAATTATAAAAGTTAAAACCCAAGGCATCGTTTCCCCCCCTTTAGAAGCTTGACAAGGCCTCTACCTTGTCGAGACTCTATTCTAATGCAAATGGACTTTGAACAACATCCCCTTCACTGCCCACCCCTACAAAGAGCTCTTTGTCTTATTAATGTCTTAATAAGGCTATATGTTTTAAATCTTGTTAACCAGCAGTTTTTCTGTTTGGTGTTGCCCCTTCTTCCTGCATGCCAGGCTTTTTTTGTGAGCATGGACTGCTGGCAAAACCAAAATCGTATGGTTCCTTTCCCTCATGCTTGAGTTGGAAAAGTTAATGGTTTTATAAGTGGAGTGGATACTATATTTAACAGCAAACTAATACCAAAAAAAATGTTAGCAAATGTTTAATTTTTTTTTTATGGTGAAGCATTATTTTAATTTGTGGCTGGTTGGTTGTTGGTTTTGTTTTGGTTTGTTTAATTAATTATGTCAAACTTTTTAGTGCCTTTAAAAAAGCCAACTAACTAGTTGCTGATGAGACAGAAGTGGGAGGAGTGGCTGATACTCCAGTGGGTTGTGCTGCCGTGAGGAAGGACTTCAGCAGGCTGGAGAAATGAGCCAAGGGGAGCCCAAAAAAGCTCACCAAGGGAAAGTGCAAGACCTGGCCCGTGGGGAGGAACAGCCCCAGGCACCAGCATAGACCAACTGGAAAGCAACTTGGCAGAAAATGACGTGGAGGTCCTGGTGGACACCAAACTGAACATGAGCCACCAGTGTAGCAGCAAAGAAAGCAAATGGGATCCTGGACTGCATTAGAGGAATATTGCCAGTTGTGGATGGAGATCCTACCCTTTTTGTTCAGTGCTGGTGAGGCCACACCTGGAGTGCTGGTGTCCAGCTCTGTGCTCTTCGGTACAAGAGGGACATGGACATATCAGAGAGAGACCAGCTAAGGCTGTTAAGATGATGAAGGGACTGGAGCATCTCTCTTTTAAGGAGTAGTTGAGAGAGCTGGGTCTGTCCAGTCTGGAGAAGAGAAGGCTCAGGGTGATTGCTTACAATGAACCAAGATTAGGACTTTATTTCTCTTATAGGAAAAATGACACAAAATGTTACGAGCAAACATGTTTTATTATGTGAAATATGTCTGAAATAACTTGTTCCAATTAATTTCAATTTGGGTTTTACGTTTTCAAAGGTAGCAAATATAAGATTCTCAAAAACATGGAGCAGAGCAAATAGGGGAATGGGGATTGTGGGAAGTGTCACTCCTTCCTGCTTAGGGGAAGACTCTTCAGGCTCTTGCCTGTTCAAAGCCTCCTTCAGGCACATCCAAGGGCTGCAGTGTCTATCTGCTCCACCATGGACTTCCATGGGTTGCAGGGGCACATCCTCCCTCACCATGGTCTTTGCTATAGACTGCAGGGGAATCTCTGCCCTGGTGCCTGGAGCCCCTCCTCCTACTCCTCCTCCTTCTTCTCTGACCTGGGGGCTTGCAGAGTTGTTTCTCTCCAGTATTCTCACTTCTATCTCCTGGCTGCTGGTGTTGCACAAGTTTTTTTTCCCCCCCCTTCTTAAATATGTTAGTGGGAGGTGCTACTACCGTCACTGAGGGGCTTGGCCTTGGCCAGTGGTGGGTCTGTCTTGGAGCTGGCTGGCATTGGCTCTATCAGACATGGAGGGAATTTCTGGCAGCTTCTCACCTAGTATGAAGAAGCCACCCCTGTATCCTATATTGCCTGTATCCCATAATATCTGTATTATCCCCTATTACCTGTCCTGCCGGGTGGGTCTGTCCTTTGAGGCTATCAAGGCTCTGGCTGCCAGGGACAACTGTGAGCTGCAGAGCCAGGGTGGGGCTGGGAGTGTCTCTGATGGGCTTTGGCCCCGTGACATCCTAGGGGACAGGTCACAGTGGGGCTGGTTTTCAGGGTCTGGGCCAGAGGTAAGTACCTGAGGGGAGGCTGGGCTGGGTGAGAGCTGGGACAAAAACATGGATTCTCACCCTGCATCAAGAGCCCAGCCCCCTGCCAGCAGCACCACCCCTTCTCCTACCTGCTCCCAGCTCCGTGCAGCTCCCATACCTGCTCCCCGCTCCTTCCCAGACCCACTTGACCCCTTCTCTCCCTCCTCCTCCAGGCCATGGCTGCCCGAGTGTTCTTTCGTGTGGTGCGAAACATCATCATCCAGCACCTGCAGATGGTCAATATGGAGCTGGATGAGGCCACACGTGAGCGCATGCGGCAGCGTGCGGGAATGCTGAGACGGGAGATGGCTCAGCTGCTGCAGGAACTGGAGCAGAATGACGTGGCCCAGAGACACCTGCTCTTCACTGCCATGCTGCAGTGGCAGAGCTGGGCTGTAGCCCTTGTTGTGCTCTTGGGGCTGTGGTGGTGGTTTCGATATTTGAGAAATCATCATAGAATTGCAGAATCCTAGAATGGTTTCATTGAAGGGCCCTTAAAGATCCATTTAAAGATCATCTCCTTCCAACTCCCCTTCCATGGGCAGGGACACCTTCCAGTAGACCAGGTTAATGCCCCATCCAATCTGGCCTTGAACACTTCCAGGGATGAGGCATCCATAACTTCCCTGGGCAGCCTATTCCAGTGCCTCATCACCCTCACAAAGAATTTCTTCCTAATGGCTAATCTAAACCTACCCTCCTTCAGCTTAAAGTCATTCCTCCTTGTGCTATCACAACATGCCCTTGTAAGAAGTCCATCTCCGTTCTTCCTGTAGGCCTGTTTAGGTAGTGGGAGGCTGCTGTAAGGTCTCCCTGCAGCCTCTCTAGGCTGAACAACGCCAGCTCTCTCAGCCTGACTTCATAGGAGACATGCTCCAGCCCTGTAATCAACTTAGTGGCCCTTCTCTGGACTCATTCTAACAGGTCCATGCCTTTCTTGTGTTAGGGGCCCCAGACCTGGACACAAGTACTCCAGGTGGGGATCTCACGAGAGTGGAGTAGGGGGAAAGAATCACCTCCCTTGACCTGCTGGCCACACTTATTTTGATGCAGCCCAGGGCACAGTTGGGCTTTCTGGGCTGTGAGTGCACACTGCTGAGACATGTCAGGCTTCTTGTCCTTTCCCAGCCCAGCCTGTACTTGTGCTTGGGATTGCCTTGACCTGGGTGCAGGACCTTGCACTTGGCCTTATTGAACTTCAGGAAGTTTGCATGGGCCCTCCTCTCAAGCCTGTCAAGGTCCCTCTGGATGATATCTCTCCTGTCCAGCATGTTGACCACACCACACAGCTTGGTGTTGTCAGTAAACTTGCTGAGGGTACACTCGATCCTACTGTCCAGGTCACCAACAAAGATGGTAAACTGACTGGTCCCAATACCAGTGTCTATGGCTATGTAAGGCCCATTTAGCCCTAACACTAATAAATAGAATAAAGTCAGGAATGTTTCATGAATGCTTGGCTGCTGCATCTTCTGTTCCTTAGCTAGCATACTATTTTTAGACAAAAAAGTCTATCATAAACAAGAAGTTTAGTATTGATGCTCAAGACTTCGGCTTCTAAATTTGTACTGAGTACAAATTCATTTTGGATCAACAGATGTTAGGAAACATCAAATTCAGACCTCTAAGTGACAAAATGATACAAGTATCTATAAAAATGGAGAATTAGCAGTGTTATCATCCTCCTATGCACACTTCATATGTTTGAACACTATTGTCTACAGACCTGAAGCCACCATCTCAAACTCCCATCTCATACCAAAAAGAACATATAGTGTTTTGTTCCCACATCCTAAGGAAGGTGGGGAGGAAAGAATGGGATTTTATACTCTTTTGGCTAGAAATTATTTAAATTTCATTACAGGGGATAGGTTACTTTCTTGTTTTACTTACATGCAAGATGTCATTTACTACAATATCTTTGTCCTAACGCCAAGAACACATCACCCTGCTTTCCCTGTTTTCCATGCACAATACAGTGGTTCTGAATTTATTTAGCAACAATACTGAGCCCTCTGCAAAGGTTTGCTGTAAGTTCAGAACAGGAGAAAAGAATGCATTTCATGTTGCCTTCCTTCTGCAAGATTAATTCACATCCTTAGATCTCCTTTTAGAAAGCTAACAAACCATGTTAGAAGAAAAAAAAATCTTTACTAGAGAAGCATTGCATTCAAAAGAACACACAGCACTGACAGAGGCCACAGTTCAATTCTTTGGCTCATTTTCTGTAGCAGCACAGACATGAGATCTTCACATTTTTTTCCTATTAGAAGCAAAACCTGGTGCTCTTCACAGCTGGACAACTTTGTCAAAGGATTTCAGAGATAAATGAAAGGCTTTAATGTTTATGAGGAGTAAACAAATTCCTTGAAATTACTATAACTTACTAAAATAAAAAAATCCCAAAACACAACAACCAAACATAAAGTTCAACTACCTTTAAAGAGAATGCCTTTCTATAGAGCAAGTTCAGTCTAAAGTTAAGATCTGTATTTGTTTCATTTGGTCCTTCTAGGACTTCAAATAAAATCAAGGTTTTTATCCTATTAAACCATGATTGCCCAGTTACAACTACTATAACCTCACAAGTTGTTAAGTTTCTCAAGTCTGTTTTGTGCAGCCCAACCAGTATGCAGGCTGGGGCAAGCAAAACTCGTGACTTAAAACAAGTAAATTGAAGCTTAAGAGAGTTGCTTCTATTTATGCAACGTGCTACTACAGCTAATTTCCTCACACTGACATGGATGGACCTCTTCAAACCATCTGCCCTACACACTTGCATGATCAGGACAATGAAGCAACTGGGAATGGAGCACCTCAGTCAACAAAGACAATGAAGTGACATCTCAGACCTGCAGCATTCAAATCTGTTAGAGCCTGGGAAAAAAGTGAAGTTGTTAGAAAACTATTTGTTTGTTAGGACAAACATTTTATCTTTATAGTAGGGTTGGTTTGTTTGTTTGTTTTAATGAAGATTGTATCTTACCTCCAGCAGAGATGACAGTGTAGATTTAGGAAATGCAAAATCCTGTCTCCAAAGATGAGTGATAAGAAATTATTCAAAACACCTAAGTTTTCACCATAGAGGAAATAACAGCTTGGCAAACCTTGTAATGAAGTTTGACAGATGAATTACGAATAGAAAGTAAAAATTATGATATGCTGCTATGGTTCAGCAGCAGTCCAAAGATGTACTGGTGTCTCAGCATTATTTTGTCAAACATTGTATAGATTTCTGAGTACTCACACAGTCATTATTCTTAAATAGCTGTAAGATGTTATTAACATGTTATTTGTCCCTAGCTGATGATTTAAATAAATATTTGTGTTAAACCATTTTTGCTACTCACAGAGTTTTACCTAGATGTCCTAAGAAGAATTTTTAAAGTGGAAAAGGAAGAACTTCTACACAAATTTGGAATAATGAGGAGCTAGTTTGGAGTTTGTATCACCATACATGATACATACATCTTAGTTTAAGTTGAAACAGTATCTGCCATTTTCTCTAGTTAGATCTCCAGCTTTGTAGAACTCAGACTGAAAATGCCTCTGTTAGAAACAGATTTAAAATATAAGCTTAATTCTAACTTCAAATGATGTGAATGCAACTTGTCTTCATCTGGAGAAGAAAGTTCAGATGGTTGTAATTACTAAAGATTGCATGCCATTAGATGTAGGCACATAAAGTAATTTCCTTTTATAATAAAGTAATGCCACTGCAGTTGCACATAAGCCCTAAGGTAATCTGGGCTAGAGCAAACAGAAATTCACACAGGAAATGATGGACAAATTTACATAGGAGTTGAATACATGTTTCTGTTGAAAAAGAAGAGTTCTGAAAACAATGCATTTATAATCCCCTCAAAGGGCTTAGCCATTTCCTATCTGTGATGATCTAAAGAGACAAACTATGCAAAACAGAGTAAACATTCTTTGCTAACAGCAGTATTACAATTGTTATTTAAGGTGGTTATGTCTGACAAACTAAAGATGTAGTGATGACCTTTGGTGCATAAACCCAATAATACTTACATATGCTTTATCATCTGTATTTTTAAAAGACTAATGATCAATCTTCATATTTTCATAGAGGGAAACAGACACTAGCTCTGGCAAAAATGCCTTGCTAAAGTTAATGCACTCCTGGTTTTTAAAAAGCCAGGAAGAAAACCCCATTCTCCTGAGATGCAGTCCTGTGACCTATCCACTGGACCATGCTACTTCCCAGAATACTGTAGTTTTCAGAAAGCCCTGTATGAAGCAATTTTTCATAATTAAAAACAAACCAAACGTCACAGCAAATATTTCATATGTTAGAGGTTTCATCTGAGGGTCAAAATTAACTTTCCTAAATTACATATTTCCTTGTGGATATTATTCTGAGGCTCTGAAAAGTAAAACTACAGCTCATAAGAATACACCCTGAGGAACAAGATACTTCATTAATTCCTTGAAGGTTTAGCATAATTGTTTTTAACTCCAGAAAAATCTTTCAACTAACTGGATACTCTCTGATGTCAGTTCTTCAACACTTGACACATAAAAAAGTTCTATGTGCATGCAATTAATCTTATATTTTATCACCCCATATTTTAATAATTTTCATCTCTTAGAGACTTGCACCCTAAAATGATGCTAGCTCAGCTCTGCAGTATTTACATTTTTCCTGGTTTTTTACTTTTTAAAGTATTTGTTTTTATCATTTTATCTTAACGTAGTTTACAGTATCATATACAAAATACTTTCTATTGGGATTTCAGTAAATACTTTAAATATGATAGAACCATAGTATCATTAAAGTTGGAAAGATCAAGTCCAACCATTGGCTTAGCATGGACAACTAAACCATGTCCCCAAGTGCCACATAGATATGTCTTTTAAATACCCCCACTGATGGCTACTCAACCACTTCCCTGGGAAGCCTGTTCCAGTGCTTGACCCCTCTCAGTGAAGAACTTTTAGTGGTATAATGAGAGTCCAAGTTTTGGGGCACAGCCATAAAAATAGATAAAATAAAAGGCGTATTTATCAAGGAGAAAGTTACATACCAAGCTCACTGTAAAACACTGACCTAAAATAAAAGAAAAAAAAAATCCAGAATTTAACAAAAGGGAGAAAATAAGTAAGATGAATAATGTTTAATTATATTTATATATTTTTAACCTTATAAACAAAATAGTAACATGTCAGCAGCTAGCTTTACAGCTTGGATTCTTCCATTTTTCATAATCAACATTAAATAGTAAACTGGCATTACAGTTCATAATAAATAGAGGACTACAATAGAAACACTGCATGTCTTGGGGCAATGTACTATGCTGTGATCCTGTACCCAAGTTCATAGCAACCTTGTACTTTCTAAAGCAACTGTATCTGCCACACTGAAGTTTCATAAAACACTGGACAAGTTAAGGTAAAATCAAAATATCCAAAACCAGCTGCAGTCAAAACTTTATAAAAGCACAAGTGATAGAAATGCAAGAACATTATGCTTCATTTACTAAATATCAAGCTTAAAAGAGCTCATTCTATTTAATCTGAGCACATGTGCACACACTGCCACCAAAAGCACAGAAGATGAGAGAGTCCCTTGTCAAATAGGGTTTGAACAGGGATTTTTTGGGGTAAGGTGAGTTTTTCAAGGAATACCAAAGACAGATGGTGAACAGAGCTCTTGTAACCAGGTCACAGTTGCCTGTTATTCCAGTACTAGAATCAAAGATGATTTATGACAAGCTTAAGGAATATTTCTTCTGACCTGGCATGAATGTGAGGTAAGGAACAACTGAAGAACTTGTGACGCTGTTCAAAAGCAAAAGCTTAAGGTCAGCCTTTTTATTAGCTTTGTCTGAAGCAAAAATATTCCTTTAGTGAGGCTTGTATGAGTAAAGATTGCAGAGTTTGTGACAAAACCCAGATACCTTTGGCTAATGGTGCCAGAGTTTTTGAGACTTACACATTTTCTAAAATTTGTCTTTCTTCACTGTACTGACCTTATTATTTTAAATTCCTATTTAGCATAGCCCTTCAGAAGAGCACAGTCTCCACTAGATATCCAATCTAAGAGACCTAGGCAAACACTTAACATTTACTAACTCCCATTTTCCCTCAGACTAAGTGCTGAGGTTTTGAAAATCTGTGTGCTTCAGGGTACAAATGGGAGCTGCTGGATGCAGACATACTTAGAAAATAATTTACACTAATAGCCTGATCACTTAATTAGCTTTTTACAAGGGAGACAGGGGAAAGAGGGGGAACTATTTTGCCTCTCTCTAAAACTTTGGAGCACCCAAATCTTGAGTACAGTGCAGGTCTGGGCTCTGTGTGTCAAGACCAAAGTAGGATGTGGGATGTATGGAGGACAACTGAAACTACGAAGTGGGTAAAGTGGCAGCTTTATAACATCAGAAAGCTGAAACTTCCCAATTGAGAGAGAAGGCTGAGGTGATGATATGATGAAAGCTAATAAACATAAAGGTGGAGGTTTTTAAACAAAACTGTTAATCACCCCATGCCATGCTATTAGAACTAGAAATACTCTAGAAAGCTACTAGATCCATTCAAAACAGGTTCAGGTTCAAAACATGGCCAGCTTCAGGTGCTCTCCCTCAGCAGCACTCCTACAGCTGCCTTTAGAGATGGTCCAGCAGCAGGGCGTTTCCCACACCCCCTCACCTTCTCTTGCCTACTTGCATTTTATGTAGGCTGGAGGACAGGACAACAGGGAAACAGAAATAGAAGCTAGTCTCTCACAGCTGCATTACTCCATGCAGTAAATTTAAAAATGAAAAATGCAAGAAACATTATGTCTTTTTTTCTCGTTCGTCAGAAGCCCAACCATACAATCTTCAGGCAATAAAATTAATTTACAAGAGCTGTCAGTTCATTCCTTACCAAACATTTGAAGGGAACTTCAAAGGAGAAGCAGATCTGATAGGATAAAGAAGCATCTTTGTCCTGGTAATCACAGAATAAATCTGAATGGCTCTTCTTTGAGCCCGCTCACAATAAGGCAAACCAGTACTCTATCAGGAACTACACCTTACTCCTTTGTATTTAATTGTCACAAATATGGACGTATTTCTTTGGATTTTGGTGATCTTAGTATGTATAAGTTATTTAAAAATGCAATTTGCATACACGAGAAAGGTGAGCATACAGGTATGCTTCAAAAAGAAAAACAACAGGATAGGGAAGAAGTTCAAACACAATTCAGCATTTTCAGCATTCTGTAATTTTAATATGTTGATAAATACTGTTAGATGAAGAAATTATTTGTGTTCATTAAGATTTTTATTTATTGAAATGCAAAAGGCACTCAGTATTTTGGAATGCATGCTTTTCTCAAAATCTTACCATTTGTATGTGCTTTAGTATTTACTATGTTACTTCAGCTGTCAGCTATGTGGTATGTGGCACTCATTTGCATAAACTAATTTAAAAATAAAAAGTGGGTGCAAATGGGGAAGAATAAATTGATGTATTTGTTGGTACACAACGTATTGTGCTCAAGAATACCCTTATTACTAATATTTTTGAAGTCTCACAACTGCTTGGTAGAATTTAGGCATCTCTCCATTAATCTCCATTGTTCAGGGTACACTTGTTTGTGTGTGTCGATGGGGATGACTCCTTTGTGGTAATGATCTTCAGTGCATGGAATTCTGATCTCAGAATCTGGAATAATGCTAGCATTAAAAATGGCTGATCAAAGACAAAGGCCCTGTTATTCTGGTTCCTGAACACTGCAGAAAGGATCCTGTGCAGGCCACAGGTACAGCCCCACTACATGTGTAATTTTAAACTGAGTTTTAACACCGTATGCTCAGCAAGTAACAAGACGCGTAACTCAATGGACAACTCTTCACATGAGCATTAAGACATCAGCATTCATGTTGCTATAGTTTATAAAACAACTTGGTATTTTTCAATAAGCCATCTGTGACTACAAAACATTGGGTGTGAGCCTACATGCAAAAAAATTCAGTTCACTGCTACCACAAACAAGGACAATTTAAATAGTCATAGACTAATACAAGATTAAACTGTTACTCTTTACATTTTAGGTCGATACAAGATGTGCAAAACTTTTGGATCATGTTATGCAAAGAGAATTCTACGAAGTAGCAATGGAAATACCTATTAGGAAATAGAACGTATCTCACAAAAGCAGGGTACTTCTTTGCATAAACACATATTGACTGGGACAATGGCTGTGTGCTAAATTTGAAGTCTCAAACACCTGTGGAAGAAAATGAAGTAAGAAGAGTAACTGGCCAGGTACACTTGCTGTGTCTTCCTTGAACTTAAAAGGAACTGCTGTGTACGTACGTACTGTGCTTGTTTGTACAGAAGTCTACTGGTGCAATTTCCAAGAAAATAAATAGCTTTGACTATTAAAATACCACAGCTTTCTTCTCCTGACTCCTCCCCACCACCACTATCATGCTGAAAGAAGAATGAAACTGTTCTTCTATTAAACTGCACATCTGATAATTATCTCAAATTTACTAGCTACAATGAAACATATTTTTCCTATACAGTTGGATGCTGCTGCTTTAAAACTCTTGATGAACTTCTGCTTCAGGGTATCTGCATTTCCCTGCTGAATTACAAATTTTCATTGTATAACTTGCATCTTAACTTCAAATGCACTGTAATCTGTTGGGATGAAAAGGCCTAAATGAGTAATAGCTATTAAAATTTCCAGACCAAAACAAAAACAAAACCCACATAAAGGCAGAGCTAAGGTTGAAAAGAAGTATCAGTTACTTAAGGTATAAAGCATAATGGCATATTGTATAAAGCATAAATTATCCCAAAAGTAAACATTCCAAAACCCCCAGGAAACTCAGGATTAAGGATGAAAACTTAAAAAGAAAGCCAAACATCTTGTATTATTGAAATGCAGTATGAAAGCCTCCAAAACAAACTTAGATCAGCCCTGCAGCAGCACCATGTTGTAAGCCAGAAATTATGATTAATGCATTTATTATCTGTGGCCTGAAATTAGCCTAATGCGTATTTCAAAGGTAATTTTTCATTTTGTTCCTTTGTATGCAACAAGTGACTATGACAAGCAATACAAGGTGAGTAGGAGAAAAATAATGGTATATAACCATATTATGAGTTTCGCTGCAGAACTGGTCAATAGTTGATTATGTAGAAATACAAAATGTCCATCATGAGTACCAAGCTATAAGCAAAGTACTGTTGTACCATGCATAAATGTTTCATTACTGTGAAAAGAAACCATTTCTGGTTGGACCAGTAAACCTAAATCAAGAAAGGCTCCACTAGATTTAATAACTTGTTAAAAGATAAGCAAGTGGGATTTCAATTCTTAAAATTAAGCACAGATACCAGAATCTGAGAAACAAACTTCTTACAATGCATAGGTTACCTATCTAATCTGAGTAGACAGAACTTTTCTACAGAACAATAAGAAAAAGAGAGGCAGAGAAGATAAAAGTTTGCCAAAAATATCAAGGCCCAAAACGCACATTTAGTTTCAAAATTCTTTTATTGCAGTTGGATAATAGAGATAAATATCTAAGAGCAAAATCCAGTAAGTCACATTTATTTTCCTTTGGAACAATTCTGCAAACTGGTTTTATGATAAAGAACAAAAAGTTGCACTACATTTTGGAACATTTTGTTCTTTAAAACTGGTCAGACAGGCGGGAAATATTAAAGTACTACAAATTAGATGAATAATTTTCCACTTCAGCTTCATTTCCCAAATTGAATAAGTCCAAGCAAAAGAAACTATGGCATTTTCTGCTTTGGAGATCCATATCAACTGGTGATGCACTTCAAGCTATATTAATTTGATTGAAAAGTTTATCCTTAATAACCTGAGACATCAATCCATGTATAGCTTCTATGGTGGTCTTGCAGCTGAAAAACAAGCATAAATTCAATGTTGGACAAAAACTGAACTGAACTGTCATTTTCCTTGAAGATATCCAGCTGTTTTGGAAGTTCAGGGTGCCCATAACCCCATGAATCTTAAAAACTGTCCAGAAAGGAACAGTCACACGCAGCAATTTAGCCATTGTTGCCAACACCTTTTTGTTACTTAAAAAGCAAACTGACTATACACACAAAGACCAGTTTTAGAAAACTTCTTTGTCTTGCAATTTAGGACATCTTATATTGACAATAGCAAGTGGGCTCTGTGGTCATCTGAACCAAAAGATAATAATAAAAAAATCCTTAGGGGAGTGGAGCTATCAGCTAGTGTTATCAATACCTGCAGGCTCTCACTGTTCTCTACTTTATCTCCCTTGCCCAGGCCAGGGATGGTAGTGCACAGTAATCATGGTTCCCCTGAGGAACTTTACAGGGAACATTAAAGGAAGAATTTATAGAATAAATCAGTTATTGGTCAAAATATGTAATGTGCAAAACCCCTGAACAGCTGAGAGGATTCTTATTGATCCAAGTTTTCCCCAATGTCTGCCTTAGGGCAATGTAGTGTCAAACTAACAAATAAAACCAGAATATACAAATGCAAAAGATGAATCAGGACTGAAGACATGGAGAATAGGGACAAATTACTACTAGCCAGACAAAGGAATCCTAGGGGAAGGAAGCTGACCTGGTGCACAATTTGGCTAATGTGTATGTCCCCTCAGAAAATGGCTTAGAGATGTGCATGGACAGGAACAGAAGTTATCACACAGCCCAGCATAAGCACCTTTGTGCTAATGCTTTACAGCACTGTTTTCCTAAACCAGGTATGTCCAACAAACCTTTAGTAAACTTTGCAACCTTATTTCTCCAAAGTAATTTAGCTGACACTAAATTAATTGTCCTATGTCTGCATAGGTCTTCTATTGTCTTTACTCTTCTCTTAGGCAAGATCACTAACTGAAGAAAAACATGCATGTGTAGAAGTGTTACAGTCCATTTTGGGAACTATGGGAGCTTTTGTTGCACAGGAAAGCAAAAATCATGACAAAAACAATCCCTTCCAATCCCTTACAAATTATAAACTAACTACTGATGAAGACTAAATAAAAACAGAAAAGAAAAACACCTAGAACTGCTGCAAGAAATATTATAGTAGGATGATCAGAGAAGGAGCTATTTCTTAGAATAACTGAAAGCATGTGAGAGTAAGGGGAAAATAAAATGTGGTCAGTATAACAGGACTCCAAACAGAGATCAAAATCAATGCAAACTTGTCAGCAACTCCATCCTTCTCATGTCTTTAAAGCATTGCTGTTCTGTTGCCCTACAGGAACTGGGAGGTATCACTTGACCTGTCTGCTATGACCTAGCAACAGCATTAACTCCACTGCAAATGTATTCTGCAATTGAAATAGGCTAAATGAGTATTAAGTTTTATAAAGTCAACCTGCCTCCAACTTGATCATATTTGTTAGAAAACTTTTAAGAGCTGTTAACTTTCCATAAGAAGGAAACAAACACACAGAAGACACCAGCACAAGAGCAGCTCTGATTCTGTTTAGCAATGACCATATTACATTTGCACGTATTCCCCCACTGCTTACTGGGGAACAAAGGATTGTCCAAAACAGGCTGACTCCTCTCTTTATTAAGGCAAAGCCTGTGTTCACTGAGTCACAGTGAGCAAGATGTAAATAGTTATTTCTGTTCACACAAGAGCTCCTTTTTGTCTCTTCATTTTTTTTACCAACATAAGTCATCACTTCTCTGGTATCTCAAAAATCAGTTTCTTAGTAAACTTTATACTATGGCACACTATGCTAGCATGGAGGTGTGTCAGGGAGAGAGAATACCAGGAAACTGTTCTATTGTCAAGATAAAGTGTTGGTGAAGAGGGACAGAAAGCCTCAAAATCTGAAAACATACAAATGCAAACATCCCAGATTTTGTTCAATTTTTGCACTCTGTTCCAAGGGATTCTACAGAATTGTTCCTTATTAAATGGAATTACTACATCTCACTCAGGACACTCCTAAGGTGCATGCAGGTGAGTCCTGCCTTCTTCACAGATGGACCTGAGTTTGTACCAGCACATACAGTGCAGTATTTCTTGGTTTTCAAAGACTTCAATTTGCCAAATACAATGTCTTTGAACAACCCAGCTGTATGACCTGTTGGATGCTATTACCCGCTGTTAAAAGATTTTACTTGGAAAAATGGTGACTCTAATATGGTATAGTCTAAGCACACATATCATTCTTAAATTGGGAAAGAGATGTGAGTATTACTGAGAAGCAACTTGTGTACTTCAAAGCTCAAAAATTAACAGAGTACTTCAAAAATTAACAGAGCTGATCACCAATAAACATATGGAAAACTGAGGGAAAATATTACAACTTCCTTGAAATAATGTTGTAGACCTAGTAGTAAGAAGCTTATTAACTTATAATAGCAACTATTTGCTGTCAGGGATATAAAGGCCAGAGTATCTGTAAGCTACTTCTTAAAAACACAAAACAACAACAAAACCCCAACTTCTTCTTATTTCTGAAAAAAAAAGATACATTAATTAAGAACTATGAAAAAAAGGAGTTAATAATTTTTAAGTTAGTTGAAGCAGTAGACAAGTGTAAACTAAACTTACTGGACTGTGAACACTGGTTCTTAAAATCATGTTTTATACCATAATTCTATTTACTGTTAATTTTAACCCGATTAACCACAAAAATGTGCTTATTTCCAGCAAAGTTACAATTTTGCATTTGACAGAAAATATTTTTTTTGTTTGCCAGATACTGATGGAATTGTACAGCAATTTTTTATTTAATAAACTAAAGCTGAATTCATTCCAAACCTAAAAAAATTCATTGTAGGTTTAATAGAGGCAAGATTTTCTTTAACTTTCAAAAATAACTAAAATAACTAGTGACTTCTGGAGTCTCTCATTCCTATCTATAATCTAATCATTCTTATCTCTAATCTTGTCAGGTTACAATTACAGGCATGACAAAAGTGTAAAACCAAATAATACTTTTTACAGGGAAGAACACATGGATGTATTATCTTACCTGTCTCTTGTTGCTTTTGCAAGTTTGTCTTCTGATTTCTTGTCATGAGTCTCTAAACCCAGCATGAAACTGCCCCTTCCAAGCTGAGCTTCTGACTGTTCTAATTTTTCAGACAAATCAAAGACTTGCCCAGTGGTGTAGTCAGCATTCTTAGGAGAAAGAAGGTAACAAACATACTGAATTTAAACTATAAATTCAAGCATTTATACACAAAATAAACCAAATCTGAGAAAAGTTTTTATAAGTCTAGTGCTGCATATTTTAATTTATATCTGCAACTGAAGTGATATAGAACATGAGTGGTGGTTAAGAGAACAGAAATTGAACATCTGACAAATGCTCAACCCATAAAGCCTGAATTGGGTACTTTTTATTACCTTCAACCCATGCCCTAAGTTATGAAAGAGTAAAATTCAGTTAGTTTTCACCAAGAGAAAAAAAAATTGGCTTCTGCAGAGGGAAGGTTTTGATGCTCAGCTGTTACATTGAAGGTCTACCTGCAGTATTTCTGCTGTAACTTGTTTTAACAGTTCCACTGTTTACTTTTTAAAAAGTATTTACTTATTAAACAGAATCATTCATTACAGTGCTCTACAGAGATACAAGGTTAAAAAGTATTTAAGACAAAATCTAAGTGTACAGAGAGAACTCAATAAAATCAAACATGTTATTCCCACCTTCTACAGAGCAGGTATGAGGAACAGTTCAGTATTTATGATTAAGAAAACCTTCCTTTCTTGTTTTATCTGACAGATTGTTAATGTGGGATCAATATCTATCAGGGTCCTATTAAGCATTTTACAGCAGGGCCTGGCTTTCAGCACTCATGAATGAATCAATGCACACCACTGTGGTACTTACAGTAAGCAAACTAGAAGAACTGAGAGTGTTCACCCAGTACTTGTTCCATAAAAGCTCAAGCAATTTACGATCCAAAGACGATTTAAAGTACGAGACTTCTAAAGCATAATACCTTAAAAAACAAACATGCAAACAAAGTAAGTTTCCATCTGTCTTGCTTGACTGTCACATCCAAAGTACATGCAACTCAAAAAATCCTTATCAGTGGCAAATATCTTCAAAAATTCAAAGCACTTAAAGATACTCCCAGTTCCAAATCTCTGTACGATTTTCCATAAGTAATTCCTATATAGATTTAATACATAATCCCCACACATACTGCTGTGTTCTGTTTAATGAGACTGCAAGGGGTTTTTAATTATTCTCTTAACAACCTGTTCCATGCTTGGGTTCTTCAATACTGTCATAACTTACAGATTATTGTAGTTTTGCATATATCACCTCTAATTCCTTTAGGAATTCTTGGTAGCAGTAAATGTTACAAACAGGCAAACAACCTTCCATTCTACCACACCTATTTTGAAAGCCAGGCTTTAGTGGTGTTACAAATTAACACTGCCAATAATGCAAGAAAAGGAGCTGCACAGCACTTGCCCCTACTCAGAAGAGCAGTGGGATTACAGCCTCCCCAGTCCTGCTGATCAATCGACATCTGACCCTTCCCTCCCTGCCCTAACGACATCACTGCTTAAAGGTGTTCAGAAATCAACTGCTAAAGCTTTTAACCAGGTTCCTCTTTATCTTTGCAGCAGTTCTCCCTTAAAACATCTCCTGATAAATGCCAGTAACGCTTTTTGCACAAAAACAAGAGTATTAAAGCACCAGTGAACTTCAAGATTTGAAACACTACAAGAAATTTACTTTACCATACTGAATCACTAGCCTAAACATACAAAAAATAATAAAGTTAGTAGTTTTTACATTACTTACTGTTTACAATGTACACCAAAGTCTTCTATTTTATTGAGTGGAATAGTCTGGTATTCAGAGGGACCTTCATCTGGAGGTTTATAGCCCTAAAAATGTTACAAATGGCAAAGATGACACAGGAATTCTGAGGCTTTTTAAAATGCCTAAACTTCACAAAAAATTTCTAGTGTATGAAATTCGAGTTTATTTTTGTCTGTAGAAAATGACATTTCCCCTGGTAGCCTGAAATTTGGAATTTTCTTGCATCTCAGGTTTACATTTGGCTTTACTAGCTGTACTAGTCATTACATTTGCAGGTTTATCAAAAGCAAACTAGTGGTCATAGTTGAGTTTTTTCACGAATAACATGGCAAGCTATGATTAGATCATTTCTTAGATCAGACAAAGGGCAAGCTTCTTCTTAGACAGTATTTCTCTACCTATTCTTTGAAATTTTGAGTGAAGATAGGAGACATGAGAAGAGGGAAGAAACATCCATGGATATGCCTTAGGGATACCTAAAACTTTCAGTTACTTGTTTAGCCAAGCTGGTGCCACTCACAGCTACTGACTATGCAAGAACTGCCCACAGTCCACTGTGAGAAGCCCCTAAAAATATGCTTTTATCATGCATTTTCCAGATGTGATTTGGTTTTCAGGTGCAGAATTCTTCTCCCTGTTCAAAATTCTCAAAGTATTTATGAAATGGTTTTGCCCACAGAAGTGAATATTTTCCTCAATCACAAACTGTTCTAAGATCTCTCATGTTTTTGTCAACACAAAAATAATGCTTGGACTTCTCACAGACATTTTTGTTAATTTAAAAAATTGATTTTTATTAAACAATTAATTTTGGTAATTGTTTTACTGGATGGCTGCCTGAAGTTCTTGATGAGTTTCTAATAACTGGGTATTTAAAAGATATACCTGAGCTTTATTGGATTGAAATTAAATAGCACAGCCAGAAGTACACCAGAGGATGCATTTGGAGACCCAGATCTCCAATACTGATGTGATTTTCTAGTTTTAAGCCTAACCTGTACTGTTTAATTAACTTTTTTGTACATTAGTTTATGAAGATTCATAATATTTATTTGAAAAAGTTAAGTAGGTAGTTTTGAACCTTCCTTTTCTAAAATGAAAAGTGAATTACAACATATTAAACATGCTATTAACATTTGGTTTTAGGTCTAAAAAAATAAACAGAGAAGAACTAACATAAAACTATTTTGATGAATGCTACCTATAACTATATCCATTAAAAAATGGCTATATGGAGCTACGTAATTTTGGGACAGCTCCACAATCTGGACAGTGTAATTGATTTAACACTGCCAAAACTTTATGAAAACCAATCTAGAAGTCAACCTTTATAAATGTAATCAACATGGGAAGGTGTGCAGTAAGCAGTGTATGGGCACATCTTCCTTTGGAATGAACAGCACATTCAGTACAGCACAGCAGACCAAACTCAGACAATCACTGCAATAATCTTTAGAACCACTCCATAGTTATTTAAAGACAGTTCAGTGATCACACACTAGATAATTTTAACTATTTACCTTAGGATATGTCCTAAAAGCTCCAAGATTTACTTTTCCTGCAGATATTGTTCTTGTTGGATCAATCTGTAGAAATACAGGTAATACTCATTACATGCATTTTATTAATTATTACAGGCTTAAATTAAGTTTATAGAAATTTTATTTCAGAAGTGTAATTTATGCAAATTGTGTTAGTCCTGTCATAAACAGTACTTTTTCTGTTGGTATGAGACTCTCTAAAAAGATGGGAATAGCAATAGCCTTCAGTGGATCATTTTTTCAAACTCATTTTCCTTATTTCCAAAATACTTAAAAACCCCTTATGCTTGAGAACTATACCACAACTGAAACAATGCACTGAAAATGGTCTAGGCAAGCAACACTACTGGTTTGGCCAGCAAAGCAAAAGGAGTGGCACCAGTTTAAAGTGTGGATCTAACACTTCCATCATACAAAGCACACACTACTAGAATCCTAACAGACAGAAATCCAAAAAGTATCCCCCCTCCAACATGATTTGCTATGCAGTGTTGTCTTGGGGTGACTCCATCATGTATATCCCCTATCACGGCTTTATGCCAAACAATTAATTTTGTGCCTTTTCTGTGCCTTTAAACTGAGCCTGAGATGGAAGAAAAAAAAGGGCCAAGCCAACTTTTCAAAGCAGTGTCTCAAGGACACAGAGATTCACTCCTCTGCGTGCTCTGGCTGCGGTAGCACAGGGTGGGGAGCATCCTGCTTGTTTCTTTAGCCAGTTTTTTGGGGGGGTTTTCCCCTCTCTCCAGAGTGAGACGGAAAGCTGAACTTTGTTTCCTGGGACTTCGTTTTTTTTTTTTTCTCCTTCTTCTTCTTCTGGACTGTTTCAACAACATCAGAACACATCGGGAGAATTTTCCCTGAGGCCCGAGGGGGTGGGCCCTCGACGACCCAGCTCCGACGAGGAGAAAGACCACACCTACAGAAGGACTCTGAAATCTTCCCAGGTTTCTCTCTGCAGCGAGAGATTTCATTATTTAGCATTATTATCCTTTTCCTGTGTGTTTGTTAAATAAATAGTTTTTATCTCTTTCACTTTCCTTCGAAGAAAGTTTCCTTTTTTCCCGAACCTGGTGAGGGGAAGGGTGGTTGTAACCTGGTTTTCCCTCAGAGGATATATTGCTAGATTTTGGGCAAACCGCCACAAGTGTTATCACCCATCAGCCAGTACTTACAACCACTGCTACGAAGGGTTCCTGAAATTGTTGGTTAAGCATCTGGGTACTGACGTCGATCCCCGAGAGCCAGCAGCCGTAGCCGGGGTGACTGTGGTACCAGCCGATGGCATTTTCCAGGCGTCCGACCTAAGTAAGAGCAGGGAAGAGAGACAGCCCCAGCGTTTAGCACCATTCCCAAAGCACCGGCTGCCCTCCAGCGGCACTTCCAGCACACTGCAAGGCGCGGCAGGATAAACAGGAATTTCCACTCGTGCTAGAAACTATTCCCTAGAAACAGTACAATGAGTAGTACTGGCATTCTCTGCTACAGCTGCTGCCACAGAACGAAGGCCTTCCAGGAGCCTGGAGCTCCTTCTTCAGTGACAGCTGAAGTACAGAAGAGGTTCCACACAGCTGGATGGTGAGCTGGGGCTCCTCAGCAGGGCTGAGAAATTTCTTAGGGATATAACACAAGTATATATTATCTCATATAATGTAGGGAATATCAGTAGAGAATGAATTATTTAGTATGGTAACATATCTCACAGGCATATACTATTAGATTAGTGATAGGTTTAAAAAATAACTTCAAAGGCATGTTTTCAAACACCAGAAGTGTCAGAAATTATTGCCTGGAGCCAGGTTTAAAAGCCAAAAGATGAATTTTTAGCAACTTGTCATCAGATAAAACCTCAAAATAGGAGTTTCCAAATAATACACCTGGCTATCTCTAAAAATACTGGAAGAGAAAGGAGCAAAGCCAAAAAACCCCAAGAGAATAAACACCTAATGAATCTATCTAATTTTTGTGATCCTCTCTAAGGAATTGTTTAGTGGCTGCTCTGGTTATGAGATGGAACACACAAACTGCCTACTTTATTTTTCAACTGGTGAGTAATATTTGTATTTTCTTTATAACTCCCATGAGAGAGACCAACGACACACTAAAGAATGTGTGTTACTTTTCAAAGTCAAATAACACATTTGGCTACATTAAGACCAGATCCTGTCCATGGAGAATCAAGTAACTGGAACATCAGCATCTATGAAGCACTTATATAGAGAGATATATTAACTAGCAACCTAATGATAAAAAGAGCTACTCCAGGAACAAGTGCTTGCCAAAATCAAATATGAAACAGCCAGCATGCAAACTCCTCCAGAGCACCAGGAAAGCTGAGTTACTTTATTTGCACACAAGTTCAGTTTCAAAATTGCGAAACCAACTACAGACAAAACTGAACAACATAAACAATGGGGAAACACCATTTCCTATCATGTAAGAACTCCTACAGAAACCTGGACTGTTTTAAACATAAGACAAGCTGTTTATAATTTTATGCTATATACTTACTATTTTGAAATTCAGTATTTCTACTAAGAATGGGATTGTGTGAATATATCTTTATTTAAAGATAGTATGACTGTATCTTTAGGCAAAGACATCCCTTTAAGTTACCTACAGACAAAGACATCCCTTCAAGTTACCTACTTTTTGCAATAAGAGAATTAGCATCATGACATTGTTTTCAGATAAACTAGATTAAAGGAATTATTTCTAAATTTTCTCACAGGGATGAATTATTAAAAAAAAGTCCCAGAACATAACTGTGTCTGCATTATGTTTACTCTTTGCTGATGTTATGGTTCAGCCTAATGCACATCCATTTCAGTACCTCCGACTGTATGTAAGGCTGTGAATATAGGTACAACTCTCCAAAATAACACAAATGCTCCTGTTACATCCACTTAGTAAGCAAGGGGCTTTTAATTTTAGCTGGTTTAAATATCAAAGGGTCGACTGGGTCTCAAAACTGTTTGAGCTTGAAGAGTTTAAATTATTTCAACTCTTATTTGTTGTGTAGCATTGTCCTGTATTGGAAGAAGCACATCAGCAAGTGCTCTAATGTGCTGTGCTGGTTTCCACATCAGCCACAGAGCAGAGTTGTATTTCTGTTATCCTTCTGCACATGAGAACTTTACTGTATAGTCAGCTTTAATATGACATGGATCTCTGAATAGAAAGTGACAAAAGATGGGAAACAGACAAGTGAGTCTGTTCATCTAATTTTCCAAATGATAAATATGAATAATTAAGTTGCACTGAAACTTACTTATTCCTTCATTGGCATTTTCTTCACAAATATGTCTTTTTTGTTTTATGGAAAAGAGCAGCATACTATACAGTAAGACCTCAGAAGAAGGTAAGAATAAATGTGATAATACTGACCTACAGATACTAAGTATGTCCAATGCACACATATATTTAATTTTGCATACTGTTTTTAGAAAGAAGTATCAGTTATTTTAGAAATACACTCGCTCACACAGCCAGCAGTTGCAGCCATAAAAACACTTCCTCCACAATGAAAATAATTTACAAAGGGAAGGAGAATTTACGAAGGGAAGGAGAACTTTTCACAGAATCATTAAGGTTGGAAAAGACCTCCAACATCACCGTGTCCAACCTTTGATGAACTACTATAAGTCAGGGAAATATGTATGTGAAAATGTTAACATGGTCCTGCGTTCCCTGCTGCTGACATAGTTCTTACTGTCATGTTTGAGTAGATACAGGACAATCGGGCAGGCGCGTTATCACTGAGGGAGGGGGGAAGCCTGCAACCCCCCGAGTATGTTCTGCAGCTCACAAGAGGCACGGGATCTCCACGGAGGCGGTCCGACATCCCCTGCCACTTTTTCTTACCTGCTTGGCGTTCTCGATGTAGGCAGCCATGTACTCGTAGGCGGCGGCCTGCGCGTTGACGCGGGTCTCGGTGCCCTCCACAGGCAGCGCGAAGCTGTCCATGATGATCATGGTCTCCCCGTCCACCTTGCCCAGCATGAGCCCCATCACCTCCAGGTTGCCGCCGGACCTGGCGTGCATCACCATCTTCAACAGCGCCAGCGCAGAGATCTTGCAGTACTTGAAGTAATGGTGGCTGCAACATCGCAGAGGCCGCGGAAGGGAAGGCAGAGCCATCAGATCAGGCCGGTCCTCATCGCCCGCCCGCCCGCCCGGCCCGCCGCCCCTCTGCCACTCAC